>VZTF01002825.1:2500423-2612691 GCA_013397755.1 Cnemophilus loriae | reverse complement strand
GCCCCGGGTGGCAACCGGTGGGCTTGGCTCGCCCCGCTCCGCCGGGGACAGCGCTGCTCCTCGTCCCCTAAGGTTACCCCTTGATGGTAATAATTTCGTTGTTGTTGTTGTTATAAAAAAATATGACCCCCTGGAAATGTTGGGGTTACGAAGTTTCGTTTCTTGTGCTTTATAAAGTAATGGTGAATAAGGGTAATAGCCTTAAAATGCGCTACTTAATTTAAAAAAAAAAATCTAAAGGATTGGTGGTGTAGAGTAAACAAGACAATTACTGCTTGGTTTTAGGAGTAAGTGTACCGAAATGTTTTAGGTAAAATGAGTCTGTAGCTTTCCGAGTCAGAAGGCTAAGATGGTAGAGGTGATAAACGTTTGCTTATCTCGGGCAGCCAAGGTTAGGCAAGAATAAGGCGTCTTCACCTCCTGAGATACTAATGTCAGAGAGTGGATGGGAAGGTCGTTAGCAGGTCATTAGCCTGAGCAATGCTTGTGGTGACCGTAATCAATAACATCCGAATGGTAGTGGCAGTGTGAATAGACACGGATTTCTGCAGAAGTTTAAAATTCAAAGGAACTTTCTGATGATAATAGAAGGCTGACCCCGCATGATGAGGTTCTAGGGAGCAGTCATTGTGGTTCATTGCTGAGTGATTTAGAAAATAAACGAGATCCTGGGCCAAAGCAAAATTCTGCTGTGACATGTATGCAGCCAGCAGCACGTTCAAGATGGGAAATCTTCCTGGCTGTGAACAAGGGGAAAAAGGGAAATAGTACATGCGATGAGAACACTGTGATTGAGGACATAGTTATCGAGAAGGTGGACAAGAACTGGCATTTTAAGTAATAAGTTATCTAAACATCAGATTATTTGAGATTAAAAACACTATACATAAGGTAATATCGGGGTATCAGAACTCAAAGGCTAAGCATTGACTGGAAGAAGTTTGAGAAGTATATAAATGAAATGCTAAGTGAAAAGTAGAGCTACCAATACCATTAAAGCAAATGATGTGAAAACAGTGGAAAGAGAAGATACAGCTCTTCAGCAATGATGAATACAAGTAGAAAAGAAAATGGAGACAGGCTTCTCTTGCAAGAGATGTAGAAATAAAACAAAGCTTTAAATTAGTGTTGATCAAGTTTAAACCTTCCTCAAGATAATATTTAAATTAGTAATATCATAATAATATGTGGAGTGGAATTAAGATCTAGTTTTTTTAAAAGCAGCAGTCACAGAAAAAAAAAAAAAGGAGTGGAATTTCTTAGATATGTGGATTGCAGTGGTTTGCCCAGTGTTTATAAGTGCTTGTCCTTCTCTTCTTTCAAAAGTGTCATAACAGTTGTTTTGTTGAAAGAGTTATAACCTTCTGAATGACCTTTGTTTTTCACGCAACACTGGCAAGCAAACTCTTGAGTTCGTAAAATGTGTAAGAATGTAGACCTCAGATTAGTTTAGCATGATGGAAAAGAGCATTTCAAGACCACACTGTGGGTTCTCTGAAACTGAATGCACTAGCAGGAAATCAAAGGGACACTTCTACCCCCTTAACTGCATGGCAGAGAATGAGAAGCGTCAGAACTCAATATCTTGCCTTAAAAGTGAAAGGGATAAGCAAAATATTTATGGTTACGCTGCCTTGTGACATTTCAACCTCAAAAATCGTTCCTTGTGGAGCAATTGCAAACTCCACTAGATGAAGTTTATCAGTGGAAAAAATGTAGTAGTTGAGGCAGTACCAGGAAAGAATGCAGTAGTTCAGGATAGATAATACATCCCATAATATAGCATGACATGCATAAGGGCTTCTAGTGGTCAACAGTTCTAGCAATTAGATCACAGTCTCTCAGACTGTCATTTCACACCTTTCTGGTGCTCCTCAGTCCAGACTAGGTTTATAGGAAGCATGTTGTCAAATTTTCTTGAAAGCATCATCTAAAGCTGTGCACTCTGTGCGTTGATATAAGGCCACTGCAGGAGTCTGCTTGCCACTATTCCTCTTTCTGTGTTCAGTCTTAACATTTTGATCAATATCCTAGTTTGATGACTCGCTGTTAAATATTTTTTCTGGAGATGTACATGTGCTTGCTGTAGCCAGCAACTCTTTCAAGTATACAGGGACACTTATCATCTGCTGCCTGGAGGTTGTGATTTCAGCCCTGCCTTCCAGCAAGGTTGCTAAGGAGTGCTAGTGATCCTTGGAGAGCAACGCTCAGGAAATTCTCCAGTGGCCTTTGCACACATTGTGTGCTGAAGCACTGCCTGTCCACTATAAACTGCTGTTCTGACAGTAATATAGTATGGCCAAATGCGTACCTTATGTATCACACTGTAACATAAAATAATTGTGACTTTCTAGTAAAAAAAATAATCTGCAAGTGTTAAAGTGCTGTGATAAGCTGCAAAGAGCTCAGGCCTCTTCAAAATGTACCTTAGGTTTAAAATTCATTTGCAAGGACAAATAAAGAAGTACAAGAGGTGCAGCTTTTAACCTACCACAGCTCTACAATTTTTAAAACCAAATCCTGCGTGTTTCATTCAGATTATTTTTCCTGCAGAGATGATGCAGCACAGCATTTTAGGTATAATAAATGCCATAATTCAACATACATTTTCTTTCCCCATTTTATCTTTTCCCCCATCAATGAGTGGACACAAACATTCAGTATAAGTTGAAATAATGCAGCAGAATTTAAGTTTAGTCCCGATAGCGTGAAAGCCTGAGATGTTCCAGCATGCCTAAAGTGTTGAGCAGAGACTTCAAATCCATTTAGATTCTATCTGATATCTCTTGCCATTTCCAAGAAATTTAGCCAAAGTGTTATGAAGCTGTAGTTCTCTGAAAGACTCAGGTTCACAAGTGTTTAGTAGATAGATATTGCATTTTGAAAGTAGCATCTATAAAGATTACTACCACTGGTGGTAGTTCAGAAATTGGAGAAAGGAATAGGAACAGACGGTCTTATCTCTCAGCTTTCCTACTTCAACAAGGAATTGCCCAAGTTATTTGTGGAAAGGCAGGCTTGTAGATAGAAAGGGATGTGACAGTCTGGATTTGAGAATAATTGTAAGGAAAACTGAAGGTGTATGGGGCTGTAGTGAGGAAAAAGATGGGGGCTGATGTGCAGCCCATGATGCAGACATAGCCCTGGAGTCAAGGAGCATGGTGGGAGAGTTACCTGGGAATGGTATGAGGACTCAGGTTGAGACAGGACTCGGACTGGGACAGGCTGGTGGAGACCCAGCCAGGAAAATCTGATATTAGACTGTGTGCATCAGTTTCTCCCAGTGGATGGCCCAGCTTGGGACTGAAGGCTTCTTTTAGACCCCCTTTAGTAAGCTGTATGGGCAATATCCATGGCAGAAGGTGTTGGTCAGGAAACCCAAACCTTTCCAAAATAGTTTCAGGGCAGGTGTTGTTCCAGGCAGGGGAACTCATCTTGGCAGGCAGTGCATGGCAAAGAAAGAAAACTCCCATTTCAGATGGATAGCCAGTCTGTACTCAGGCAGGAGATGTTCTCCTATGAACGGAAAGAAAATATTCCCCCCTTGGTGACTCACAAGCAGTGACCTGATCAGAGTATGCTTGGAAAAGCATCTGACCTTGAAGCTTCTGCTGTGGAATAGCTTTATGTGAAAGTATGGCTTGACCGCAGAGGAGCTACACTGCAGGTGTTTACCAAGAACCTGCAGATGCCATTTGCCTCCCAATACATGATGAGGGACCTGGAGTATTTCCACAGAAGTATTCTTTGTTGAAAACAAATATGCTCAAAACTCAAGCTGTTACTGGCTTTCTACTCTAAACAATTCCTACAAGTAACTCTCAAAAAAAGCTTGAAAAAGCTTACCAGTGCTTCCACTGCTATTGAAAATATTTGGTTTAGTTAGCTAGAATTTTATAAGCATCTTAAGCAGAAATTTTGAGTAGTGTTTGAATCACCAGGTGGAGTGTTGTATAACATGTGTGTAATGAGGGCTTTTATCTTCCTGTATCTTTCAGTTCACTGAATTACACTTCTATGCTGTAAAAGTGACAGCTAAATGAAAGTCAAAAAAATAAACAGTGCTCTGTTTGGTGCTAGGTTCAACTGGTACAATGAGTGAATTGCAGGGCCACAAATGAAACAATGAGAATAAAACAAAGAATTCACTAAATAAATGCCGGCTATGCTGCAAACTCAGTGAAGCTTCCTGTGGAAGAAAATGATGAGTTATTGTATGACTAAAACTGTATTGTAATACATATATCCAGTGGAATGCTGATGTTTCATAATGCTCTAGTACTTGGATTTGCTTTCAGTATACTACAGACATTTTACTGTGTCCACTGAATCAAAGAGCACTTTTATACCTGACGCTTATTCCTGTAATCAAGTTGCCTCTCATTCTCTGACAGACTAAACAGATTGAGCTTTTTAAAGCTTTCCCTTGACAGAGATTTATTCAGCTCCTGAATATTTTTTTTGGTGACTATCTCACTGTTTCTGTGAGAAACTGTCCAGTTGTTCAAAAACCTATGTAGATTGTGAACACTGTGACTGTGCAAAATATCTTAGTTTGACTCTCACCACAGCTTAACAGGTATCTCAGCTGTGTTTCCCTCCTCACCTATCCCATGTTGCTAAATTCATGTTGCAAAGGTCTCACACTCAGATCATTTGTCTCTGTGACTTCTCTATGTCTCTGCTCATTACAGGGGGGTTGGACTAGATGACCTTTAAAGGTGCATTCCAACCAAAACTGTTCCAATCTATGATTCTGTATTCACAGTGTGAATTAGGTATCCAGCTTACCTGAACAGTCATAGCTTTTCCTACAATAATCTGATACACTAACAGTGCAGCTAGCAAGTACTTAAATGTTAAAGAGAAGAGGGGTTTTTTTGTGTTACTTCCTCATTTTATTTGTATCACTTGAGCAAAGTTGTTAGGTGGAAGTGCTCTCTGTGCTTTTCAAGATTCTGATGTATTTCTCCTTTCTTCTCTGCCATCACCATGGCAGACCTAAAGTTCTCTTTTCCTTCTAATAGGCCTCTGAGATAAGTCCTTGGTGTTTATGCTATTAAATTCAAGGTCAACACCTTGAATAACACTTGTTAAGTAAATGGAAATGAAATATGATCTTACTAGTCAGATCCATCTAAAAAGACCAAAAAGGAGAGCATCATCTGACAGTATTTACACTCAAGATGATAGACATGGGTACCTGCTCATTTAAAGATCAGCAAACAATGAAAAACTTCATTTCTGGCCCTCTCTGTCTTCTAAAAATTAGGAACAAGGATCTATCCAGTAATATAAAAACTGCCCTCTTTATACTGTAAGTTTTTCTCAGCCTGAAATACCAACCTTAATCTTAAAATGCCATGTTTTCCATAGGACAAAGAGAGAACAGAAAGCATACCAACGATGAATCATCTGTTTTTGTTATCAGTCATTCAGACCCTTTGGTGATGGATGGGTGAATAGATTGAGCCTAGAGCTGTGAGCCAGCTTGGCAGCTGGCAGGTAAGTCCCTGGAAGCTCACCAAAATGCTTTCTCAAGCATCACACTTCTGTTTTACTTGTTGTATTTAGCCAAATCATATCCTAGAATATAAAGTATCCTCTTAAGACCATAGGATCATACTTAAGCATACATCTACTTTCAGTGGCACTTAAGCACATAGAGACTCGTACGTGTGCTCTGGTAGGGGTCTGAAGAAGGATGCTTTCTTGGATGGGGAAACAGAGAAACAGATCTTACAAGACTTGGAAAGAGCAAGTCAGAACTGAGAATGAATGGTGTGCAGGTGATGTAAAGGTGAAGTAATAACATTGCATATTGATAAATCCCACAAAAATCCCAAGTGAACTAAGGTTCCCGTAAATTTTGTGTCATTTGTTTCTTAAGGATTAATGAAACTTTCTTACATGACTGCTTTGCCCAACTATGCCACCTGACAGGCAAGTTAAAAGCATTTTATAACCCTGGAATGGAGAAGCACTGAGTGCAGTGGTATCTCCCCTCCTTCCCCTGGTACATGTCCCAAGACAGCTTGTTCCAAAGTAGTGGTAGTGGCAGCATTTGCATTAGAAGATTCTTCTTATGAATTTATTGCAACATCGCCAAAACATCTGCTTCGTGCTGAAGTGAGGTTTTTAGGGTCTAAGGATAGTTCTCTGTGTGTTCATCAGTGTAAATGTAAGGCTTCAGTAATGCATATTGACACAGATTTATTAAAATTTGAATTCTCATTGACTTTGGGACAGGAATGGCACAAAAACACATAGAAAGAAACTTTCTGGGGTGACTCTTTTAAATGCAGTTTTGATATTCAGATATAGCTATGAATAGATTGAACAGCCTTCTGAACTTTATGCCCTGTTAAAAATTAAGTGGCCTGCCTATTTTCTGTTTCAGTAAAGTAAAATTATTCATGCAAAGAAATGTCAGTTGTGCCAGTCTTATAATTAATTTTCAGTTTTAATAACATTAACAGGATGCTTCACTCACTGTTTGCCGTTTATACAGATAGCTCATATAGTGCACATGTATGTATTTGAAATTCTTTAGGTATCTTGAGAGGGTAACAGCTTTTCTCTGGTTTTAGAACACACACACATTTACAAGTGCTACCTTCTCAAGAGAGCTAGAGTATTTTAAATTATGCAAATATATGGACATGTATATATATATTTGCCAGACAGACCAAGGGTATAAATTGACATCATAGATACATGTGTGGAAATTTTCTGTATTCAGCGATGCAGATTACTTTACAAACACATTCATCCCTCTAACCTTTTGTTTGCCTTTTGCTCAAGGAAGAGAAACAATTTCACACAGTATGATCAGTAAAGTGCAGCTGTGGACATAATTCTGTGCAGGTGTCCAAAACAGAAGTATCTATCCACTGACTGTAAAATAGTAACTTGTAATAAACAATCCTGCTGCATATTTGATGCCTCCTCCTTTTTACTGTATCACTCTGCAGTCCTTTCATTAGCAGTGTTACGTCTATGCTTAGCTTCTTCCCTCTTTTGTTTCACTTACAGTCTTGTCTGTCTGTGTGCAATAAAGCCAACCTAATCGGAACAGAGATTTTTTTTTCTTTTTGAAGTTGTTTCAAAGAGTTACCCTCCATGTTTTATTTTGCTGCTGACACATTAGCAATGTCAACTGAAGCACAGATAAAGAGCAAAAAGAGGCATGAAATAATGCTATGAGAAATGGTAAATGCTGGGAAATAAAAAATATGCAGTGATCAGCACATGGCTGTCTCTATTACTGTTGAAAAGTAAGGTTCATATCACTCCATTACTGCTGGCCCAGAGCTCCTTTGATCATGTTCGAAGAGTTGCATTTGTCTGGGAATGTTTGGAGGGTTGATAAGGGTTGACTTCAATCAACACTTGCTTTTATGTTTGTATATTCATAAAATATAAAAGTCTAATGTGTGTGTTATAATAATGCACGTAACTTAGATTCATTATTTGCTGTTAAAACATTAGCAATAACTTTCATGGACAAGACACAATAACACAGATTTTGCTGTGCAAAATATAGTGTCTAAACAGACAGAAGTGCAACAAGTAGGGTATGTCAGAAAATTCCAAAGAAGGAGATAATATTATTTGGCATCAGTTTTGAGTCGCAATGGATTGGAGTAGTTTGCTGTGTTTTGCGTGGGTTTTTGTTTCGGCTTGTGCTTTTTTATGGTGGGGAAGATGGATGATAAGGGTCTTTCAGAAAGAAATATTAATTACGAGTGGGATTTCTGCACTGGCATGTGGATGAGAACCAATTTCTGCCCTGGCAGTATGCCTGTTAAAATACCTAATTTTGCACTACCAGACACACTGCAATGCTTAAATCAAATTTTCTAGAGGGTACACTGAAGGAGTGTGGAGCGCTCAGACAATGGGCAAAGCCTGAAAGACTTGTAGAAAAAAAAAAATCAAACTGAACCCATATATTGCAAGATCATATTGTTCTGAGAGAAGAAACAAATCTTGGGAAAGCAGTTTCATCAGCATTCATAGCACTAAGCAGTGGCCCAGTTCCTGTGCTGCCTGCTCCAGGACTGACGTCATCTGTCCACCATGACATACTGGACCACTCAGACTGGCACACAAATACTGAGCAGCTGCCTCACACAAATCCAGTTGCGTATCTCTAGCAAAAGAAAGACTCTAGTCAGAGATATGAATGGTTATTCACCCATCTGCAGAAAGAAATGCAGTGTGCTAGGCGGCAAACAGCAAGCATCATACATTCACTGATGAGCAAAGTGATAATGGGGAAACCACAGGGAATTGTGTTAATGGGAAATGGGTAAATATTGGGGGTCTGTTCAGCTCAACCCACTGGTTCCAGGGAGGACACTTGGCAAAGCCCACATCTTGCATACAGCTTCAGATGTCCACGAAACTTGGGGGGTTTTTCCCCTGATTTTTCTGTCTGCTGAAGGTCTGAGAGAAAGAGAACTGAAGTCCTAGATCTCTGCTCTGCCTCTCCAGAGTGCCAACTGCCCTGGAAGGACTGAAGTGAAGAGTTGTGGCTGTTGTGTTCCCGCAGCTGGCTTTTAGGCTCTGGTATATGACAGGCAAGATACGCACAGGTCACACCAATTTTAGGGTTACTTTCAGTTACACTGGAACTAAAAAGGGCCATTGTTAAGGAATAGACAGTATGGAAACATCTTTGATCCCCTGCCTAGACTGAGTGAATTAGCTAAATGGTGAATATCTCACATTGTGCAATCATTATTGTTCATCATTGTGACAGGCCGGAAAGAGCAAACATAATAATTAATACTCGGCATTGTGATAATGCCATTGTGTCCGAGCTTTAAATTGTTTAAACAAAGCTTCTCTTTTATTTAAGTAACTCCCTGATAATTCTGTTAAATCTTTCTTTTCTTCAGTCTTGAATCAGCTTTTCAATAGAGACGTCTTGTATCCTCTGGTGAAGTGGGCTTACAGGCGGGGAATGTCTGTGTTTGTATGTGTGTGTCACTCCCTTTCAAGTACTCATTGTCGAGCACAGCTATGACTGAATTATTTTCTTCAAATGTCAGATAAAATTATCCAGCTAAACATTACTGTGCACATACATATTGTATAGATGCTACCTGTAGATTAAAACATTAATCTATTTATGTAATGTTTAAATATATTGAGCTACTTTTCATGGAATCATAGAATGGTTTGGGTTGGAAGGAACTTCAGAGATCATCTAGTTCCAACCCTCCTGGCGAGGTCAGGGACATGGTCCACTAGACCAGGTTGTTCAAAGCCACACCCAACCTGGCCTTGAATTTTCACTTCTTTTTTTTCTGCATTTTCAGAAATGCAGTGTTTTATTCCGGCTGAACAAGAGTCACTAGCAACAGTATTCTATCTGATGTGGCTTCTTTTATGAAGAGATACTAGTGCTCATTTTCAATGTGAAAATTGCAATTTCAGCTTTTATCTATGCATTTTCCCAAATATATAGTAATGGATTTATAAGTATGGAAGCATAGTGTGTGAGACAACACACTCCCTCCTTTGTAACACTTGCTGGAAAATGCAGTGTGTTTGACCTGCTTTTGAAAATCAGAATAATCAAAGAAGTAATATATTATGAAGAAAAATACCTGAAAATGTGATTGGTCCTGCTAAAATATATACATATAGATTTTATCTTTATTTCATAGTGCAGTTCGTGGGTGATTGAAATAAAAGTAATTCACTGTCAATTTTGTATGTTTCTTTTATTGTTAATTTACAATGCCAAGAATGTGTAATGACTAGAAGTCCACAGATTCAAGACAGGCATATGGAAATTATATTAAATGCCCCTGCTAAAACAGGACTCTCTTAAGGGCCAGCCTCATGTCAGAGGTAGAGAGGAGGCTGCCACCCTCAGGGATGACTAGACCCCAAGTTATGGCAGTGCCATATAGGTAGGGGGTAAAACGTCATCTGCCAAACAGACTCAGGGAGAATTTAACAAATCTTATAGCAGTAGCCAACATTTCCAAGTAGGTGTTTTTTGAGTTAGGGGTATTCATCTGGCTTTGTTTCTCCAGAGCAGCCCTGTGATCTGTACTGACCACAGAAGAGGTAGATGTCAGTGCCTGTCACACCTCTCAAATATTCTACTCAATTTACTGTCCCTTGTGTGGCTTTGAAAACCTTTCTCATGGTCATGTGTTTAGTTTGTACATGGGTAGCAATGTGCTTCATATGAGAGGTTGTCCTGGGTCTGCACTCAGAATTGGTGACTCAGAATTGACTCCAAGGGGCACAGGAGTGCATTCCTCACTGAGAACCACTGCTTGTGGACTGTTTGTGAACCCTCCAGCATCGGGAGGGTTCATAATACACAAATGGACAAAGCCCTTCAGACCTGTCCCTAATTTTGTTGAGAATTGTAGTGGGCACCTTGACTGGTGAGAATGGGATTGAATGGGTGTGGAAGCACCAAAGTAACCATTCGAGGACTGTGAGAATGGCACCCAGATGAGGTCATCAGGCTAACAGCACACATCTACGACCTTCTGAGGACACCCACTTCAGGAGACAGGTCAGTGAGTAAATCCTGATGACTCACAGAGGTGGGTGGGAAGAATAGATTGTTTGCTGTTGCCTAAAGACAACAGAAATGCACATCCAGCAGCAGCACGTGTTTGCCAACCTAAAAAGAAACGAGGATTTAGGATGAGGCATGTCCTGTTCACCATGTCATTGGAAGGATTGTATCTCCATTATGAATGCTGAACAGACTTTTGTTTACCTGTGTATCAGTGCTTGTGAGTGCTGGGATTGGAGTGAGATCAACACCCTTCCATTCTGTAAGATCTCACATTGGGCTCTTCTAAATTGTTGGTACACAGTGCTGCAATATTGTCTTCTAGACTTTCAGGATGTGAGGTTTGAACCAGATGATTTCCAGAGGTTCCTTCCAATGTAAATTGTTCTGTGATTCTGTCACTTGAATGCAGGAGTATGTTCCATGAACTTCACTGCACAGGTGATAAGATTAGCATAGTGTAGGTGTATGGTCATTTCTTAAATCTTACACTTTTATCTTCATTTGTTCAAACTACCCATGTTTTTGTTTTTAAAAATGGGTTTGAGTCACCTAGGTACAGAAAAAACAGAAAAAAAAAGAAAGACTAAAAAGTATTTCTGAGCATAAAAGTCAGTTTTAAATAATCTTGCACTTGAAAAAATTCCATTCAGTGTTTCTTTCTGATCAGAAGGCTGTAAACCTCTGAACTCCAGGGACCTGGGATTGAAATGTCATCTCAGTTGTTGGCTGAGACAGGATCAGTACACAAACAATGAGGATTATGTATCCACTTAAAAAAAAAATACAGTGCCCAGACTGAACTGTCCAATTTGCAGACCTCATCTTGTCGCATTCTTTATGGTGCTAAGCTGATTGTATGAGGCTGGAGCCACAAGTAATCTCTCTCTTTCAGCTCTGCTGCAATGTTGCTGGACATACAGAATGAAGGCATGTTACTCAAAATCATGCACATCTGTCAGCTCTAGTGCAGGCCAGGAGTTGTGCTTTTGGTTTGCTACTTGTCTGACAAAATACAGTTTCTTTAAAGACACTGAAGAATCTGCTGTGAACCCCACCAGCCTTTACCCTTAGTAGAATTCTCTGTTAAATGAACTGAGCCATTTGTCATGTTGGTCTGACAACTCAAGGAGTAAATGTACAACTAAATAAAACAGCTTTCTCCTGAACTTTGCCATTTCACTGTAACTATTTTACTAGTATTTTCAGTATCAAAATGAGTGCTACATTTTGATCCCAAATACTTTTGTGTTCTATCATTCTGTTACTATTTATCCCGTTCATTCTCAGTGTGGTGGGCAACAGAAGGTATATTTCATTTCTCCGTTTCTTTTCACATTCAGATTACTACCAAATTTTCGTATCATCTATTCTTGTATAACACACATTTTCCTCACCTCCCACCTCTGTCTGTGCCTTAATACTTTCTTAATTTGATTCCTGTAACTTGTAACATATGCCTTGTAACCTACACTTTCCTAGCTGACTTGACACTTCCATTGCTTCCCTTCCCCTTACCTAACCCCCTTGTAATTTTTTTGGCCATCTTCCTGAAGTGTGTAATTCTGCATGTTTGAAATCCCCCACAAATTCACCTTGTGTATCAAACTTGGTTTTATTCCACTCAGTCCTTCTCCCACTGTATGTGCTTCCTGCTGTGTTTCCTTAGCATGCTAATTTAGAAAGCTTTTTCCTAAATTTTCTTCGCTTGCACTTAGCCCTCTCTGCCCACTCCCTACATGAAAGTCTTTCCGATTCATTGTACTGCTGCTCTCTTTTCTCTGATTCACAACTCTCTTCTGTAAAGATCCCAAGACTCAGGTAACAATCTTACAAATTGTGTTCTGTGATCAGTTGCCTTCAGGCAACATCAGTAATGCAACGGAATTGAGCCCAGTGGCTTTGCACAAGTATAAGCAAGAGTAAGATTTACTTTGGAGTGCTTAGAAAAGATAGTGAGCATTTACTTTGAAGGTCCTTTTTTGCTCCATTTAGATCTTAAGCTTAATGATGTGGTTATTAAGGTGTTGCTGTAAGATGCCTTATAGTCTTTAAAGAC
This sequence comes from Cnemophilus loriae, assembly GCA_013397755.1. NCBI lineage: Eukaryota > Metazoa > Chordata > Aves > Passeriformes > Corvidae > Cnemophilus > Cnemophilus loriae. The sequence continues at coordinate 2,600,074 of VZTF01002825.1, read as the reverse complement.
AATTATAATGTGTAGTGCTCTAGTTTGTTTCTCTTGAGTAGCTAAGTTAGAATCTTACCATGTGAAATGGTTAAGGATTGCTACGGATGGTGAGTGGGATCTCAAGTTCTTTCATAACCACTGGGTGTAATAAGCCAGTGGTCCCACCCGGTGCGTTCGCAGAATATGAGACACATCTGAGGCTGCAGTGTCTCACTTGGACGTGGTACTGAGTCTGTGTGAGTGTATCAAATACTTCATTCACACAATGTTCGATCAGTAAGTCCTTCAGACTTGATATCCTGCCAATGGGGCTGCCACAATTCGTGTATTCATAAACAGTGTCCTTGAGATCTTGTCTGCTCCTTTCTGCACAACCCAGTGTATTAAAAGAACTTTATCTTTTTGGGAAAGGGAACAGTATCCTGTGGTTTTTATGAATGACTAGATGCCATCATAGTTGTTTACTGATGATGTTCCCTGGTTGGAGTTATATATTATGAAGCACAGTTGTTTCCAAGATTTAATAATGTGACAATTAAATTTATTTTCTTTTTCAGTAGCAGAACCAAGGAGAAACTAATGGTTGTTTGTGTCAGTTTTCTAGTCAATTCAGTATGACTTTTGCCTTAGCAGGGATTACAGATTTAGGAACTGAATAAATGAGGCAGTAACAAATGTTAGAAACATCAAAAAGGAATCTATTCTATGAAACAGCATCGAGAAAAGCATACAGTAGTAGCTTAATTTTACCAGCTTTCTCCCTGTTACCCAAATAAATAAGCATTTTGCCTGAGAGAGGCCTGCATGTGCATCCTAAGAAAATGTTTGCATCTAGGATTTAATTCCTGCTGTCATTTTACAAGCTAAACTCAGTGACAAGTTTTGACAAACAAATCCCTCAAGTAAAGTTTTTCTTAACACATCTTTAGAGCTAGAGGCTACCATAAGGAAAGCAAGAGGAAGACAACTTTTTTTCTCAAACAAAGGGATTTTTAAGACAAGCCAATGTGATTCGTTGACATATTTGTAAGCATTGCATCTTGTTTGGTTGAATCACTCTTGATTTGCACAAGAGGATCTTTGTCTAACGAATTATCAATATGCCATGTTGCCATTTTTCTTATCACAAGACTTGTGACCACTCTAACCAAAAAGGAGAGAATGCTTTTATTGCTGTACTATACCATAAATGCATCTCTGAAAATGCTGTGCAGAGCTTTTGATTTTATGCCGTTCTGTGGGATCATTGAAAGCTAGAGATTTGGGCACAGACAGCGTGATACACTATCACCTTTTGCTGTGGACAAGGAATGCTTCATTAATAAGGCAAAATGGGCACTAGGGCTGTCTCGTGAATCTACTTAACATAAAATTCACTATGGAAGCAGCTGCTTCTCCCTCAATCTACCTCTGTCTTGTGATCTGTCCATAACAGTGTTCTGTGAAGCCCACTCAGAAACAGGAGTGTCTCAGGAGAAAAATCATGAAAATTCAAGTTTCTCAAGCCTTCTACTGCAAGTCTTGTCACTTCAAACACACAAAGTGTTTATGGGCATGAAAAAACTTTGGAAGGCATCTGTATGGAGGAGCGCTCACAGACATTGTGTGAATAGCAACATTTGCATAAAGTTTTTCATAAGTAGAGGTGAAAGTCTCCATTTTCCATGGTTACTGATCCTCAGATATCCAGTTCAAACAGACATATCTGAGAATGAAAGGTACAACTTTTGCTGTCTTTTAGAATATCTCCTATCACATTTCAAAGTGCAGTCTTCTGTAGCTTAACACTTCTACAGTGATGGCTTACAGATAGGCAGGATATATTGGCACAGGTTTTAGACAAAGCTCAGCATATTAGCACAGGATGATAGAGTGGGAAATGGTACATAAGGCTGGCTGATTCTCCTACAAGCCAGATTAACTTAGCTCATCCAGAACTACGTGTTATTATAGCTAGGTTGGTTCCAGTGCAAATCCGGCTCAGTTATATCAACACTGCACTGCAGTTTAAAGTGTAGATGTACTCACTGTTGCAAAATACATCCACCACAATTACTGAAAAATGCCCCTCAGGGTGCACTTTCTTTGGGTGTACTTTCTGAAAGAGCCCTCCAGAAGCAGAGAAGGACAAATATGGGCTCAGAAGCTCTCAAGTAATATTGCAATCATTTGACTCTGGAGCAGAATTGGATTTTAATCAATTTCACGGAGAGTTCCTTCTGTCAAGAAACCAAGCCCAACGAAAAAGGTATATTTTAACTTGCTGCAAATTATGTGGTTGGTGTTTGCAGAGATGTGAAAAAGTCAGATTCATAGTGGATGCTGCCTTTTGCACTAATTATTAGTGAAATAGTTGTTAACTTTTATAAACTTTGGTTTAGTAGGCTAACAAACAACAGTGTGCTATCCTGGTGCTTCCATGAAAAAGTAATAGCATAAATAAAGGCTAATGCTTCTTAGCTTTCGAATAGAGAGTACATCTATATAGGATTTTTTTCCTAGATCTTTGGTCTTTGCAAATTATATGCATTCAGCACACTGGAAATGAAGAACAGTGAAATATGTGTTATCCCCTAATGTCTAGTTAATTAGTTCACTTCCCAGCACGTCTTTCTAGTGTCACTTTTTGGAAAAGAGACTTACACAGTGGAACATTCAGAAGACTTATATTCACTTGCTTAAGTGATAGCAGAGCACAGGAGATTCGTTATTTAAAATAAAGAAAGCTGTCACATAAAACATCTGGTATTTTAAAATGTTCCTGGTTATGTTTCTGTTCTATCAAAAAAGTCTTTTCTTACTTAGTGGAAGGCAAGAAATGTTTTTAATTTCTTACTTTAGTCCATAAGCCTTAGCAAAGCTGCTCATTTGTGATATTGTAAAGAAAACCTGGTATCCTTGGGAATACTCGCTGAAGAGCTGCTGTGCTGATGTTGGGATTTTTATTACACTAAGTGAAATTCATAACCTGTTAGTGTTCTATTTTCTAGTTTTTCTAGTCTTGTAGTACATGCTGCAAAACACTTAAAACTAAAATCCCTGGTGATTATTACCAGTTAAGAAAAATACCAATACCTGGTCTCAGTTATTAATTTACACAAAACTAAATTTACAGGTTAATAGGGAAGTGTAATGGTTCTCTATGGACTGTGTTGCTTTTTAAACCTTTAGAATTCCATTTTAAGTACTTTCTTTCTGTTTCATGTGTTGGTTGGGGTTTTTCTTTCTAATTAGTTTAATATACAAGCTGTGTTTCTGAATATGCCTTGATTACTTCCAAAATTTCTGAAGCGATGCTTTCCTCTCATGCATTTTGTATTTTGAATATGCTCGATTGGCAAACTTCAAACATGTTCATTTCGTTTAACCTTTTAACCATCATAGTTGCAAATGATATCAAAATGCTGTAGCTCTGCTCAAAGAAAAGACAGTTTCATAGCCTTCATTGAGTTTGTGAGACTTAACCAGTGTAACTCTTTTGAATGATGGAAAATTTGTAAGGTCCAGGTTGCCCTTGTCCTCAAATAGAATTATGCAGCTCTTGCTGAAACACATTTCCTAAGTGCAGATTTTCTGATTTTTTGCAGGTTCGTATTGATCCGATTTGGACCTGATTGGATTATCTGCTGCTGTGGCAGTATATTTCTATCAGAAACTCATGAGAGGGAGATACACTGCATTCTTAACTGGATTCTCATACATCCTATGAATAAATTGCAGCATCTTTCTGCTCCTCTTATCCAGTTTGAAGGGCACTGTATATAGAGTCCCATAACGATTCTGCCCTTTGCTTGAAATATTCCATTTAGTAGCACTTGAACTCTTTCACTGACAGTTAAGAATGGGTAAAAAAATACCACATTTGACTGCTAAATAACATGTTAAAGCTGAGAGATCCATATGAGTCCCCCTGAAGTTTAAGTGCTTTACACGCATTAATCTGAGTTAAGCAAGTCTCACCAGCAGAACACTCCAGCGATTCTGACACTGGTGGTGCAGCGATTTGTGGAGCTCTGACAGTCCCAGATCATCCCCAGTAGCTACAAAGATACTTCCAGACTAATACGTAAAGCTGCTCTTGTTTCTCATGATCCTGTATTCCTTAGGAATGGAATAAAAGCTGTGCGTATCATCTGACACAAATTAATTTCACTCCTCCCGTCCGCTTTTTCAATGCCTGCGATTTTATTTCGCATACCTGTGTCTAGAATGATGGGTGTGCGTGCAGTAACTGTTCTTTGCATATCGTGTAGAAATCAGGCCAAATGGAATTTTTTTACAAACCTTTTGTCAGAGGGCAGTACGTGTTGCTGTCAAAGTTAATGTCTCCTCACTGACACTTGTCTGTTAGGATTGTTCATTTCCCATGAATGCAGTTGAAGTCATATAACTTTGCTGCATGTCCAGATCTACTACTACTGTGTTTTTTATAGCATCTGAGGGATTTGTGTTTGCTCTTTTTTAAACACGTCAATAAGATTTTTTTAAAAAAAAATTCTTAGTTACATTGAAATTCTAGTGATGATAATGATGTTATAATAATAATAGTTATAATAATGTCAGTTGAGGAGGGATTATAATCTTTGCTGTATTGCTAAAATAAAAATAATCTTTATCCTCGAAATAACCATTTTTAGATGCATGCTTTAGGGGAACTAAATGAAATATTAAAATTACACTTTACTGAATCCAGATTAGAGCATTGTTTCCTCAGACCCCTCACTTTTCAAGCCATTGGGACTATTTGCAGCATCAGCTAGATCAGACTTTAGTTGCCAGTGTTTCAAAAAGGACATGATGATAGAAGACCAGGTCTGAATATGTTGTTTGTAAATGGAAATCTGTATTGGATTTGGATTATTTTGATGTAGAGTTTTCAAAGATTCTGTGACTGAAGTAACTGCAGTCGTTTTTTACCATTTCCTTTCTGTACAGGGTAAGATGCAAATTCTGAGCAGTAGTTAAAGCAGAAAACCTTGTTACCAAGTTTATGTAAAAAATACATAAAATCCAGTATCAGTACTGCCCTGTATAATGCCCACCCTTTTTATTTTCTGTTTGGACTGTCAACATAAAATAGGCAATGTAGTAAAATCTTTGTGTGAGGTCATATCCTCAAAAATGTCTGAAACAGAATATGTTAAGTTAAAGATACGTGTATTAGGTGGATTTTTCTCAATGACAATAGAAAAAGCAAGAAGTACAGCTTCATTTCTAGCCCATTCTGGGATTGTTTTCAGCTCCATTAGGACAAAACTAATGCCACACTTACTTTCTATTAAATCTTATTTTGAAGGTTAATTGGAACTTATTATAATGCATTAAAATGATTACCCTGTGTGGAGAGGAAGTTCTCTTTGAATGATGTAATTGAGATAAATTTTCTGTCATTTTGTCTCACCTGGTCCCTCCCAAATTATATAACATAGAAAATGAGTCCAAAGAGAGAGAATTCTGTAATATTTTGTGGATGTTGCATTTTGAGTATGTCACTTAACATCTTCTATTTCGAGTAATTTTTGTTTAAAAAGCTGAAGTAATTTTCTTGTATTTCGGGACTTATTTTAATTACTTACATTCAAGCATACAGTAGCAAGCAGAGCAAGGATGTAAAATTCTATGGTGCTCTCATCATGTGTTCTGAAACCTAATACAAAATCTTATTGGCTTTTAATAGTGTCTAATATAAAGATAAATGCTAGACATATCTGTAGGCCATATGATTAAATATTTATGCCTATATTAAGAAATAGTGGGAAGCTTTTTATTTATTTATAATTTTGTGTCTTTTCAAGTCATATTCTAGAATCAACGTCCTACAGTCTGTTCAACTGCTCCTAAAGGGCAGAAGCACTAAAGCAGAGAAGCAGAACTCTGTCTTATTTGATAAAGCTGCCAAAAACCACCCCTGCTACCAGAGAGGAGAATGTCTAACCTTTCCCTGAAATAGTAGTAAGGTCATGAGTTCTATTGTGAAATATATATTAACTGGAGTAGATCGCTTACTGGTTTCAGAGTCATAAAGGAAAAGCCATTGGCAGTCAGAAAACTGTGCGAGAGAAAAAGCCTAAACAGCCCAAGTAAGCAGGTTGTGAAAGAGTTAAAAATAATTTTAAAGGAATTAATTCTGTTTAACTAGCATATTTCCAAAATTAAATGTTACCATTATAGATACAAATTTCAAGCCATCTCTTTTTACTTACTGATTTAATCTAATTAAGCCAGTTTAAATCAAGACAGCTAATAAAAGCTCAGATCCTTTGTCCTTTATTAGTTTTATTCTTAAGCAGCTACAAAGCAACCCACAACCGTATGTCACATTGAGTAGTCACTTGGCATATTACTATATAAATAGCTCATGAATTCTATATGAGGGAAAATTTCTTCTTAAGAAATATTGGAAGAGGTTTTGGTTTTGCCTACAAGCCTAAATAATAAAACCTTTTTTTCTATACCATAATTGCAGGATTCATATCAATACTGTAGTAGCCTGTAGCTAGAAAGTAAGTAATTCAGAATAGTAGGGTTTCAATAAGGGATTCACTGTTCGTTCATACCATTTTCCACTACTACCTGACACATAATGTGAGTTATTGGAATAACAAAAAAGTATTGCAAATGATATTGTTAATAGGAAATGGAGTCTGCACAGGCAAGGGATGTAGAAAGTACCCTAAGAGCCAGTGCCAAACACTGAATTAAGTGAACCCTGTGTTAGATGAAAATCTCCCCGCTTACTTAACAGGATGGAGAGGAGGAATAACAATAAAAAAAAAAAATAAAAAGGCTGTTGATTATTTTTGTAGTATGAGATAGCACATTAATATTACATGACTTCTCACAGTAAATAATTAGAGACCCATGAATTCCACGTCAAATATGAAAAACTATAATTTTCTGTATTTTGCATTTTTATGACACGATTGTAGAGGATTGAGAGAGATCAAGCAAAGACTAAATATTGTAACAATAACTTCTGATAAGAATGCTTCTCTTTTATATTAGTCTCAGCAGTCAATAATACACAACTGTTTGCTGTATATGTTGTGGGGTTTCTCTTTCATGCCTAGTTATTGGAAGATAACCTCATTACCTATGCCATTGAAAACTAAGTTTTTGTGAAAAGAATGGAGGCATTTTTCATAGCAGTTTACACAGCTGACCATACACCAAGCATGGATCAGTACATCACATTCTGTAACTCCTGTGCAAAGTCTCACATTGATTGGAGTTGACAGGGAAATGCCCATTGTTAAAACCCATCCACTGTTAGCAGAAATGTGGCATGAAACAGGTTGAACATGTGATGGCTGCTGGCACTTTGAACGTAGCCTATTCAAATGTCGGATTAGTAAAGCAGTTTGGGGTGGCTTTTTTTTTTGCATTGTGCTTAGCACAAGCTGGAAAAATCTAGTGTGATGGCCATTTCCTGCTGAGTCAGAATGCAGCAAAGCTCCTCCAACATGAATGCAGTGGCCCGCAGGAGATGGTTGCTTTCTGGTCTGTGCTGGAGAAGAGACTGCAGTGTGTTTGGAAAAGTAGAAATGATCAAAGAGCTTCTGTGACATTTGTGAAGGAAAGTATTTCAGTACGTTTTTACAACTCCTCTTTCAGAGCACAATTTATCTATTCGGATGCTCTGCCTTTAGGTTGGGTTTCTTTGGTGAATTGCTAACATTCGTGAATCTGTGGCTGCTAGAAGAGACAGCACTTCAGAGTGTTTAGCACATAATATTGAAAGAGGATTAAAATCAACAACAGACCTGTAAAGATAACTGGATTATGTTACAGAAATTATTTTAGTAAATGAGATTTACCCACTATATTTCTCTAAACAGAAATCTCAACATATGGCTATTTCTATCCAAACTAGAGAAGTTGGACTCCTTCCTCTCTTTCAGAGAAAATAGACTGAAAAGTCTCCCAGCTGTATTCCTGCTCTACTAATTTTGTTTCCCTCCTTTCTACCAGTTTTTGCCCATGTGGAGAAGAAAAGGCATTTCTTGTGTTCCCTGCAAGTGAACCTTTCCAAGAAGTTCTTTTTCGTGGAAAGTAAGTTTCTCTGTATTTATTTATCTATCTATATTTTTTCCTTCTCTTATTTCCTAAATATTCTTAGCTTGTATTTAAAGGAAACTTTTAAAACCTTTGAAAATATCACATGTTGGGTAGGTCCATAGATGATATCTTATGGAAGTTGCTGAGCTCGTATATTCATTTTAGGTTATATGTGAAATATTGGCAAATTCTCTTCAGAGGAAAAAAAAAAAGTGTGAGAGATGAATGATAAAAGGTTGGTTTGATGAACTGGGCAAAGATGATCTTCCATTAGGGAAGAGAGACACAAATTTCCCATCTACTTTGCCCTGTCAGCATGACTGAGCTCCAATATTGAGAGTTTCATCTACAAGTAATTGCTTCTGGCCTCTCATAAGAACACTTTGTCTACACAGTGTTTGATAGATGAGTGCAAAGAAGGGCTATAACATGTTGCAAAGCCCATTCACTCTGTCTGGCCATGTGTGGGGTCATACATAAGAGCTTGCTCTTATTGATTTAGTCTGGCCGCGTGGGTCACCTCCTCTCGCCCTCAAGGGAGGATATTCCCCCTGATTCTGGGACTGCCCTCCAGCAGTCACACGGAGCACTGTAGGGACTGCTTGTGTCTTCTACCATCCAGAAGATGCCTCTCTGTCTTCAGCTTTTCTCCCTTTATAGCAAAAGTTTCAAGTAGAGGAGTTCATAAGGTACAGGACAGGTGGCACTGGGACAGAAAGAGAGGGAGTCAGAGCTCAAGCAGCAACAGGAATGATGGATTCACTCCTGCAGTGCTTAGTCAGGACTCTCAGAAAAGACAAGTGCTTGTCTTAGGATAACAGATGTGCTTGTTCTTGAATAAATTGCAATGGACACTGTCATCATTGGACGTGTCTAGTAGTTTATATTTTGTTCAGAAAGCTGCTGTGTGCTACATAATACTCACAGGAGTAAAATGTTCTGCAATTGCATTGTTGATTCCATCAGATGGGTTGATCCCATCAGATAGATTCTGTGGAAGACAGGATAGAAGAAGGACTCTAGGTTTTGTAAAAATTAATTCATATGTTAAATGAAAGAATTATTATCTAGGAGAGCTGTTTAGCTACACAAACAATTGTCAGCCTGATTTTTTTATTCAGTAAGAGATAAAGCTTTTCAAGCAGATCACATAGAGTGAGTTCAGGATACCAAAACATTGAATCATAGAATAATTTGTTGTAGAAAGAATCTCCAGGAAAATCCAGTTCCCTTTGCTTAAAGCAGGGCTCAATTCCAAGGCATAGTGGCCTGACCAGGGTTGTATCCAGTCAAGGATATCTGTAAGGTTGCAGATTTCATTTACATCTGTCTTGACACATGTTCAGTGTTTGAATACTTTGTGTACTATTTTTTTTTTCTAATCTGTAATTGAAATTTCCCTAATTACAACTTGTGTCTCTTGGTATCAAACAAGCGAGACAAGTCTAAGTTCAGGTGAAAAACTGGACATAAGAAGCAGTTTAAAGTCATGACAAAGATCAGAATTAATAACAGTACACACAGTGCTTTAAAAATAGACATGGCACTTCACTTTGATCTCCAGTCACTACAAATTTTGTACTTGAAGTGAAAGAGGTTAGACTCATCATGACTGCCCCCAGATTTCAGGGTCAGAAAGAACATGCGGGTTGCAGCTCAATGTTTAAAACAGCCCAAATATTAATGGAGTATTGGAGCACATAATAGGGACATACCTTCTTGTGGCATCATTAAAAAAACTGTCTCGAAGAGGAGGATAAAACATGAATATATAGACACAATCTCTTTTATTTTCCTGCATAATATTGCTTTTAACACTCAACAAGAAGAATTATGTGAATTGTCACCTTTTTGGTGAGGGAGCAGGATTCAGAGGGGCAGTAGTTAACCTCTTCCTTTCTTTAATTCCTTATCCTGCCTGCTTCCAGTAAATAGCCACCTGGGAAGCACACAAAAGACCAGCTAGAAAATCTTTGATATAGAGCAGAATTTGCTTGAAGGAGTAGCTGGCCATATTTCTCAAGAAATGCTTCATTTTTTCAAAAAATAGGAATAATTTGAAGGCAAATTTCTTGAAAAGCCTCAGTTTCCATATATTTTTAATAAGTCTCTGATCAGAGAACTTTTTAGTGTGTGTGATGTATATAATAGCAGGGCAGCACTAATTAAACCCAAAAAGGTGGCAGTTCCCAGGAGAGAAAAAAAAAGAGCAGAAAAGTGGATATCGAGAAGGAAAAATTTCCAAAAGGAATCAGGAAAGCAAAAAAGACAGAGGAAGCGTCTAAAGCCACCATGGAGCTGAGAGGGTAAAAAATGCATGAAAAGCATTAATAGGAACTAGTGATTAAATTTTAATTTTTGAAGGAAAAGATGTATAAATAACGAATAGTGATAAGCAGTATTCACACTAAAACACGTAAGGAGAAATCCAACATCTAAAGTTAGCCAAAGAAGAACAATCAATAATGTTTTATTACAGACAGAAATTTTGTTTAGAGACTCTGTGAAGTGAGAAAGACGATGAAAGTCGCTCTTTCCTGTACAGTACATTATATCAAAATAAAGTTTGAAAAAAATTATAGAATAGCTCATGACACAAACTACCATAGGAGGATCGCTGTGCTCTGGAAATGGAGCTAATGATCTCAGTTTAGCAACTGGGACATTGCTAGTCCCAGGAACTTGTTATTCCTTGTATTAATATCAAATTTTGGCACTTAAAGGCAGTAAAATCAGGAAAACACATTCAGTTTGAAAACTGATTCAGGGAGAGGTGATCCATGTCTGAATAGAATTGGTTGGAAAGTGAGTTCGGTTTTGTGAAAACCTGGAAATACTAATTAGAAGGATAAACACTAAAATATCAAGGTTTTTCTAGTTGGAAGTTTTCAGAGAAAGGTCATAATTTTTCATGAGAAGCAGACATATTTTGGAAGATTTTTGGTTAATCAGGAATCTAGTTTTATGCCATAGGACAATATTTGCCAGCAGATTACTAACAGTCCTTGTTAGTAATCCTAATTCAGCTCAGGTACAGAAGATAAATGATACTCAAGATGTGAAAGTCCAAAACCATCCCTTTTTTGTTTTGCTTCTTTATTTTACAGTAGTTCTTTGCCTTCCTGTAGGCTGGCATTTCACTTTTTTTGGTCCATTTTGTGGTTTGTTCATCCTTCTGAAAGTTAGCATCTCGTGACATTTATATCTACCCAAAAGTCATCTAGAAGATGATATTTGGAATGAAATAAAAAGAGTGGTAGAAATTAATAAGGAAGCACACAGTGTAACAAAAGATAAAGGATAAATTATGAGTTCTGTAAAAGATGTCCTTTTTGTGTCTTAGAAGATGTCTAGCTTGTACACTTTGAAAATTGTGGATGGTCTTATGTTTGCCTTGCCTGATGCAACATGCCACAAATATATCCACAGTACAAATAACAAAAACAACAGTAAGGCAGAGATGAAAACTTTCAGAGCACTAAAGACATAAATTGAAAGGAGTTATTGAAGTAATTGAATGGGAAGGGGGCCATATCTGTAACAATTCTTAGAGAAATATGTGGGCTTTTTTCACTGTGCCGTCATGTTTTTTCGTTACTGCATTGCCTGATGTTTACATCTTTGCTTTAAAATCCTAGAGGTGAGTTTCACACATTATGTTGCTTATAGAAGTTATATATCCACCTCTCTCATATCTATCCATCTTCTGATATGCAGAAATGGAAAATACTTAAAGCACAGTAGGAACAAGAGTCCCGTGAAAGAGACTTCACTGTACCTGATGACTGGCAGATAAAATGCATTGACAGAAGGAGCACATTGCTTAAAAGAGCTGCTTCCTGCCTTGGCCTCAAAAAAAAGAACAAAAATCTGAATGCTAGGAGTGAATAAAGACTTCCCAATGGAAAGGGAAAGAAATCACATATTTGCTAAAACAAATAATCAAGAAATAAGTTTCTTGAAATAGGCCACTTTTTCATAATTCAGCATGCCTGACACTTATTGATAATGCAAGAGGCAGCTGGACACAAGTGCTGACTTCGCCCATGATTTGACCGTGGCAAATTCCTTGCTACTCTAGCAGCGAAGGGATGAGTTTGAAAGCCTGCAAAATGCAGTGCTGCCCTCATTTCTGTGAGCAAGCCTGTGCCTGAATCTGGAAGAAGTTTTTATCTTCTGGCAGATAAGAGGTGGTTTTGTAAATGCTGGTGATTATTGATCCCCAGAGCACATACTCCTGGTTAATGCTTTGTTTATAATACCTGAACTGTTTCCTGAGGTCATGTTACAAAATATGATAAGACATTTGCTTAAGTGAGGCAGATGGGTCTGGTAGCAAAACTGATGCACAGAGTGGGAGTGCAGCAGTGCAAGCGTGCCACGGACCTCTCCTTAGCTGAGGTGTGAAACAGCTGTCACAGCCGTGACACCCTTGAAAACCAGAGCATCTGGTGAATGCCCGTGGAAGACACATTAGCCTTCACCCTAGCAGCCGCATATTGAAGGGGACATTTGTTGCAAGCTAAAGAACGCTTATTTTTGTAATCGTATGTCCAGCAGCTGGGTGCAGAAAAAGAAATGAGCTGCTCCACAAACAGAAGGATTAACAAAGCCTAATCCAGATTTGACCTAGGTCCCCACATAACTCTTTACAAAAACTCTGGACCTCTTTCATACCCACTCCACTCCCTCAAACTTTTTATTTCCCCAAAGTATCACCAGCTTCCCCCTGGGTTGCCCTCCTCTCTGGCTGAGCTACAGGCAGCACGCTGCCCATTCAGAGCAGAGGTTGGGGTGTGCTGACGAGCCATTGCCCTCCAGGATAAATGGTACTTATTACAAATACCTCTCCTCTACCCAGTAGCCAGTGTTCATTTCTTTTTAGCAACTTAATTATCTTCAGTACTGCGGCCCCTCTGCTGATTTGTTTGAAATTGGACAGCAGGTTCACAAGTTACCAGGAAAGACCAAAAGCTCCAGGTGTCAAGTCTCATTTCCTTGGGAAACCAGAGTTCAAACAAATGGTCACAGATCAGTGATTAGATTGCAGCTTCTGCTGAGAACTTCATGGGCTGAGGCAGTCAGAGCTTCAACTCTAAAATAAATCTGTGCAGCATGATGCTAAGTTTCATCAGCATGACTGTTATATACACCTTGTATGCTACAGAAAAAAGCTACCTTAGAGGTAGTTTTAGCAAAGGAAGCTGAGCTTATAAAAACTAGAACTTGAGTACTTCATTTGCTAAAGCTTTCCCTCTCTGTTTTCCTCTCTTCCTTTCCCTTTTCTTTTCTTTTCCCCTTCCCCTTTCCTTTCCTTTCCTGTTTTTGCCTTTGCTTTCAACAAAAATTCCACTTTGGCTTTTTCAGATGGATGCCTGGCTCAGAGTAAAGGACATGCAGTGCACAATCCCTAGCAGAAGCTGAAAATGGATGATGTCTACCAATGCTTTTCGATGATGTCATCTCCTCTTTTCCTGTTTGAGATGGGTGATAGGAAAATGTTCTAAAATAAGCCTGAGTGACCTCTTCATCTCTTGACTTCTCTTTCCACAAGTCCAAAAACCATCTGAAGAAATGACCACTCAGCTACCAGAGGAGTCCGTGGAGACCCAGAGCTCAGATGAGCTCGAGTGCAAGATCTGTTACAACCGCTATAACCTGCGACAGAGGAAACCAAAAGTGCTGGAGTGTTGCCACAGAGTGTGTGCCAAATGCCTTTGCAAGATCATAGACTTTGGTGATTCCCCACAAGGAGTCATAGTGTGCCCGTTTTGCAGGTTTGAAACGTGCCTGCCAGACGATGAGGTTAGTAGTCTTCCTGATGACAACAACATCCTTCTGAATTTAGCTTGTGGGGGAAAGGGAAAGAAGTGCCTACCAGACAACCCAACAGAACTGTTGCTGACTCCCAAAAGGCTGGCATCTCTGGTTAGCCCTTCTCACACCTCTTCTAATTGCCTGGTTATAACAATCATGGAAGTACAAAGAGAAAGTCCCCAGACTCTGAACTCAACCCCCGTGGTGGAATTTTACAGGCCTACAAGTTTTGACTCTGTTGCAACTGTGTCCCACAACTGGACAGTGTGGAACTGCACATCTTTGCTCTTCCAGACCTCGATTCGGGTGCTAGTGTGGTTGCTAGGGTTGCTGTACTTTAGCTCCTTGCCTTTAGGGATTTATTTACTGGTATCCAAGAAAGTCACCCTTGGGGTTGTCTTTGTAAGCCTTGTTCCTTCGAGTCTTGTTATTCTCATGATTTATGGCTTTTGCCAGTGTGTTTGCCATGAAGTTCTAGACTGCATGTCATCTTGATAACAAATACACTAAAATAAGATGTATTACCAGATGTGTAGCATACCTGATTTATCCTGTCTTTGTATTCTTTGTATTCTTATTTATTCTTATTGTCCATCCCACTAAATGGAAGCAGTGGTCCTAGTTACATGGTCCCTTTTCTCCCAACTGAATTTGACCTCCCTCACCCCGAGTTTTTTTTTTGAACTAAGGATTGGAAATAAAAATTACGTGTTGATTTTGAAGGGCTGAGTTTTACAAAGGGATAAAGCAAAATTCCCAAATTTGGTGCCTGCTGCTGCTGCCACTGTTCAAATGAGTAGGACTTTGCTTTGTATTGGCTTGATCAAGTCAGTTCAGGCTGTAGGATTCACCTAAGAAGAAACGACTGTAGCAGACACCTTCCAGGTGCAAGTACTGCATCTCTTCACCCAAAGCATCTCATGCTCAGCAGTATCTGTTATTTATCATCCATCATCATTTATAGCAAATTAAATCACTCTGTTAATTAATATTATAAGAAGAATAAAACAAACTACCAATTTTTTTAGTTCTTGTTACAGCAAAAACACTTGTGGGAGGCCAACTTCTATTTTTGAATGTTAAAAACTTGTCTCCAGAACACTTTCCCCAAAGAGAAGCCCATATTTTGTTGTCATACAGTTGCAGCTCACTGTGAAATATTCCTGTTAATGAGTACTTCTGGGGACCCAGCCACGTCTTTGGTGTTCTCCAGGTGCACTTATTTCAGTATACACACCTTAGGCTTCCCTTTGAGGGTTCAGAGCTCTGCAGATTTCTCTAGCTATGTTCTGTTATGCTCAGCCTCCCTCCCAGCATTTCCACCACCACTAGAGACATTTCCAAGCCATCAGTCCTCCTAATGGATGACCAACCTCATGCACATGTACTCTGTGGTAGCTGTGCTGGAGAATTTGGCTTATGTGACTTAAGCTCCCAAGATAGACTTTTATTGCCAACCATTAGGAAACAGATCTTCAACCACTAATACAAATTCGAGAAAAAAATCTGAAATGGTTAACTGGCGTTTTGTTTGTTTGTTTGTTTGGGTTTGGGGTTTTGTTTGTTTGTTTGTGTTCTGAGTTCACAGAATGAGCATTGTAAGGAGATACTATGACTTTGAGAAGGTTTCTGTTTAAGGCATAGTCCTTCAAAATGTTTAATACTCTGAATATAAATGTTTAATACCCTGTCACCGCTGTGAGTTGATGGCAATCTAGATGTGGCAATTAGTATGTCTCAATTAGTGGAGCTCAGAGGAATTACTGATACTTTACCATTCCACAAATAGAACCAGGCCCCATAAGGCTTGCTTGTATGTTGCACGGTTTAGGCTACTTTTTGAACTACTGGAAGAGCACAAAAATAAGTAATATTTAATGTTTATGTGTATAACTAGGTCTAGCAACACTGCAGCTGCAAACTGGTTTTCTTGTGCACAGCAGAGTGGAGTTGAGCAGTGCAAGCCTGGTTTTTGGGTCTGGCACAAGATTTAGTCATTTCAGGATAGTGTAAAAGGGAGAGTGGTTTGTTGCATGAAAATTGAATGTATGGCCTAACAATATACTCTTAGAGCAAACAGACTTTGGTAAGAATGAAAAATGACAGTGGGAAAAGCAGAGCCTGTCAAGAGGATCTGAAGTTAAGCTAGTTCAATTTTTGTAGATGGCACAGGTGGTATCTGCAGTTTTATTCCTATTGCAAACAAAGAAAATGTGGAAATGTAAAAGTTCTGCTTTTCTTGACACTCATTTTATAATAGTGCATATATATGTGTGTGTATGTACATATAGACACATATGTAAGAAGAAAACTTACAGCGAAATTATAGTTTTCAAGTGTATGGAGTTACGGAGCTATGTATTGAATGATTAAAGGACATGTTTCAGACTTTTCTGTAATGACAATAGTTATATCTAAAATATTTTCAGAATTCCTAGAAATTACAATTCCTAAGTAATTGTTTTTAATGTTTGTGGTAAAGCACATGTAGTTAGAAGAGGAATCATCTCCAGTCAAGGTCTGACTCATCTATGAACTCATAAATTTTAAGTATCCAACAACAATCATGTCAAAAAGAAAGAAAAACAGAAACCTGTGTGGTTTTATAGAACTTCATAGCTTTTGGAAAAGATGTATTTGTAGTGTTAGGGGTTTATATGTTTTAGGATTTGTTCAATTTGTCTGAATATAGTGTCTCTAATAAAGGGCTGACTAACAGAGGAAATAGGTTTGGCAAATGTGTGATATATATGAATTACCTCTGCACAACATGCTCAACAGTGCTACTTGTTGTCTTTTCCTTTTGATTTTCAGCTGATTATCTTAGCTCCAGCACCAGCTATTTTGTACTCTGTTTTAAAACAGAGCCTAATTGTAGCAAAATTACAGTGGTATCGGTTACACATCACAGCACAAGTTAATACACCTGTTGTTATACTTCTCTACTTTTCAGACTGCCAGCCCATTAAATTCATGCTGTTATTTCAGGCCATGCTGCAATACAAACCCACTCAAAGATGCAAGCGTGCAAAAGCATATTGATTGTACAGCTATGCTGCCACTCAGCCAGAGCATGCTATTGCAGCTTTGGTGTCATAAAATACCTATATGACTTACAATATGGCCATTGAGAATTGCTGGGACATAAATCTCAATTATTTGTGGAGAAGAATTTTTGCTGTGTGACTGAGACTAGAAGAATGTCAGATACTACTCTTTACTTATTTTTATTCTCTACCATCCTTTAGACTTTGAACTGAAAACTCTTGTGTCCTCTGCAGTGGAATAACTATGCTGAAATCTATGTAAATGGGGCTAAAATCAAGACTTGCATACTTCTCTGCCTGCTTTTCCTTCCTTTTCTCTGTTTTTCTCTCCTTGGAAAGTAATGGCTCCTGGGGTTGTAAAATACTGCCTGCACACCAAGGCAATTCCCTTTCAGTGGGATTTATTCCTGCTATGCCAGACATGACTTAAACAAGCACAGAATAGAAATTAATTACTACAGGATTCATTTAGTCCAAATGAGATTTTTTTTGTTTTAATTCCTGCTTATCCTATGGATGCAGACTGTATCCTCACCAGCTGCTCATTTACAGTATGATATCAGGGTATTCCCTGAGGGCTGGGGCAGGATGATGCAGAAGCAGCTGCTGGGCACAACTTAGGAAGGACGTGCTGAGCTGGACCATCCCGTGAGCAGGATTCAATGAGGGATGAAGCTCTGCAGGTGTGGGCTGAGCCCAGAGCCCAAAGGGCAATTAACAGAGAGTGGGTTAACAGAGTTTTGGGTTCTTACATAGGATGTGGGGCTGGGGTTGGGCTGGTTGAGAAGCTGAGCAAAGCAGAGAGGGGTTTTTGTCTATGCCTGGGACAAAGGGGCTGTGTTTTGAGTAAATATTTTGGGGTAGAGCTGCTGCAAACAGTTTAATGTTTTTCATACTGACCCTTCTGGGGTTAAAAATTCATTTAGTAATTAAATTAGTTCACTACTGTTATTACAGTTGAGTACATTTACTTTCCAAATGGCAAAGTATTGAACTTCACTCTAATTTAAACAGATCCTTAGATTTGGGCATACTCCCACTGTCATGTTAACTGTTTAAAGCTACAGGACTGGCCACAGTAAGGGCTGATGTCTTTGATTTAGCTGCATTGTGAGCTTTGGTAGGTCCTACTATATTGATTATAGTCCCACAAAAGTGTATATGCTAATATAAAACACTTAAAATAGGCAAACTCTTGTCCTGATAACATTATTGGCAAACTTCAGGGTTGCCAGTATTTTACGATGTACCCAAAAATAGACTCTTGCAAACAGACTTGATTACCTGCAGATACAGATAAGTTGGTCAGGGCGTGGTGCAGATAACTCCAAGGTCATGGCTTCGATCCCTGTATGGACCATTCACTTAAAAGTGGGACTCAATGATCCTCGTGGGTCCCTTCCAACTCAGACAATTCTCTGATTCTGTGGAGTCCAGCAGCACATAGCCAGATAGCCAAGCACACAACAGGAAAACACAGCTTTCCACCGAAGTGGCTACACTTGAACCTGAGGAAGAGGAACAGAGGAGGTTCACAGGAAGGTGGATGATGTTTTTGAGGGAGTTCCTTGTTATTGGGTACAGGACCATTGTTTTTCTTAATTTTAACCAGTTCTAGTGGTAGATTCAACTCACTATTCCTCTTACTTTTCTGCCCTCTCTCACGAAACAAGTCTGCACGAAACTGTGGATAAACAGTATATTGAAATGAAGCAATCTTTTCTCCTACACTGCGTTTGCAGCCCAGTCCAGCACAGCAGGACTAATACTGAAAATATGGCAAATTGCAGCCAGGATGCGAGAGTGAACAGGGTGCAGAGGGGAAACAGCAGCATGTTGTTAAAACAGTTTTGATGTCAAAACAAGGAAAACATGTGGCTATATCCTGCCTTGTCTTGGCTGGTTCAAAATTACCAAAAGGCTGTCCCAAGCCTGAGGCCACCATGGCTCAACACCCACCCCTGCATTACCTCTGGGATGCAGTGGATTACATCACTTCAGCTGTGCATCTTGATTTCTTGTACAGGAGTTCTACATCACTATTTCATCTTCCTGCATGGATGATGGATGGAGTGAAAGGTCCACACTGTTACACTCTTAAACATCTTGACTATCCTAAGGTTTCTCAGGGTTGGGGTTTTTTCGATTTCTTCATATTTTTACAAAGCAACACAGTGCACTTTATTTTAAATAGAGCAGTGCCTTCAAGGACTTAAAAAAAAAAAAAAAGAGAAAAAGAAAAAAATGTGGGGAGAAGAACTAAGAATTTTGAAATAATTTTAAGATATTCAAACTGATAGAAAGAGACCAAGAGTCTTTTTACTTTCATACTAGCAGACTAGATGTTATCCTTTGAGTGACATCAGTAAATATTTAGTGCTGGAGATTCCCGAGGGAGTTGATAAGTCTGCCAGACCTTGGCCACAAATCCTGTACTCCACTGCTTTTCTGTAAAGCACCATTCTTTCTTTTGCATCAGCCACCTTTGTCCAAAGTTGAACCATCACAGTTCACAAAGAGTTCTGGCATAAAGAATAAATCCCCCGTCTGGGGACAGTAAATCATCTTTTTAGAGACACGTGTGACAGTAGCAAAGCTTTCAGTGCTAGACCTTCAACAAAGAGAAGTCATCTTGCAGTCTGAATTGCTAGCATAAATTTAATTTTAAATCAAATTTCGTTGTGCTGGGCAACACTACAACTAGAAAATGATTTTTTGTTTTTCTGCCTTTTGCTTGTGCTATACAAATGTGGTTTGCATTTTAAAAAATGTATTAAATCGTAGAAATCAGAGATGGCTAAGGAAGAAGCCTAATAAGTAATTTTATCCATTTCCTCTGCCCGTGTAGAGACGAATGCTTTGTCTAGTCTGGTTTTAAATATCTAAAGGGATCAGGCCTCCACCTCTTCCCGCAAGGGACTTTTCAGCCATTTAATATGCTTCTTTGTTAGGAAATACTTGCCTCATACTGATCCCATTTTTTTTCTTCTACATAATGTAATCCCTTTCTTTTCTTCTGTGCCCACTATTTTAACTTTTATGAAATCTGGGAAATGTATCATATTTATCCATTTCATACTGTAGCTGAATAATTCATAATCCTTGTTGTTCAAGTAACAAAAGAGATAAGCAACCAGTAGCTGAACAGCTAATACTTCACTGAGATGGTGCACCATGTACCAGTGGATATATTTCCTGGCAAGTCCTGGCTGACACTGCTTTCTGCATTAGGGAGTGAAAAATGTCAAGTGAAACTGAAGAAATGCATCTTCCCAAGTGCATGAATGGCAATATTACTGAAATTTCAAGAGGTGCTGAGGCAAACAGCCTACTTCTTTGGATAGAGATTTCCTTTCTAAAAGTGGATGATTTTATTAAAAGTACGCTTTCAAAAATCATTTGAATTTTCTTTTCATAAGCAAACCTCTAGATGAGAACCATACTATGTCAAAACTCTTTAACTTGTTGAGAGACAAGACTGGATTGATTGCCACTCACTGCTAAGCAGTTTTTGCTGACAGCTTAGCTCAGAAGAAAAAATTAATCCAGCATTATAGAGCTTGAAAAGATGCCTTTGCAACTGTGTCACTGGAATCAGATCTGTGCATGAAAAAATGAGTCATGTCTTGACAACAGTAACTGCATTTCTGATTTAATTACAACATATTAGATAATCCTCTGCCTCAGTCAAAGGACAAGAAGGAGCAGTGTGACTAAGGAAATCCTAGGTGGACAGCTAGATTTTATGTGGTTTTGCATTCAAAAGATACTTATTTTTAAAAAGTGGTGCTATACTTTATGCAGACCCTGGGCCAGGTGGGAGGTCTGCTGGGTCCCTCTGACCTCAGAGCGGGAGTGGGTGCATGTGAAAAAAGGTATATGAACAGCCCACATGGATGGTGAGCTCCTCACATACCTCCTAATTTATGGCAATTCGCAGTTTGGAGATCTCTTGAGATGGAGGTTGTGTCTGTATCTGTGGGTTTGATCCTTGCCTACGGACTTCTGTGGATTCCTTTAAATGTTGTGTTTAACCCACTCATAGTCTTGGCATCTATAAATTTCCACAGCACAGAGACCCACAGCTTAATTCTATACTTTGTGGAAAAGGTCTGCTTGTCTTAAAAACTCCTGAGATACTTGTTACATCCACCCTGCTTGTTCCAATAAGGAAAGCAGTTCTGAGGTATGATGGCACATCATTTCCTCTACACCCCTCAGAACTGCATCTGTCCTTAGAAATGTTAACGTCATTATTTTATCCCTCATACTTCTCCTCAGCTGCCTTTTGTCCAAGCTGAACATCCTAGTCTATTTGATCTCTCCTTAGGCAGCAGGCTTTCCATGCTCACCATCAGCCACTGCACTTGCCTGAACCTTTTCTACTGCTTCTTCTTTTTTATTTTGAGGTGGGATGAAGCACTCACAAATAGATTCTAATTAGTGCCATTTGATAATAAGCCATGTGACCACATAATAGACACCTGTATTCCTACAGCCGTGGAAATCACTTTGTCATTGACATTGGTCCTGACAGCACATCTGAGGTGTCACACTTGATTATTGTTAGTTTCTATATCATGCATTATATGGATGTGCATTGATAAACTTGCTAACATGTATTCATCCTGTGCGTTCTAATATCCCTGTTTAAACTGTCCAGTTCGCATGGGTGCAGGAGACAGTAGATTCCAGAGAATATTTAAGTTAATCGTGGCATAGACTGTACAGATTTTAGCTCTGTTAAGCACATGGCCTGACATTGCTGGACTGAGCAGCCACTCATCATCTCTCCGCCATAGTGCTGCACCTACCTCACCCACTTGCTGAAGCCATCCCAAACTACAACCTAGAGCTTTTGTTTTTTTTAAAACGCCTTTTCCTGAATCTTTTATTTCCTCAAGACCTGTGGCCTTTTTCATGTCCTTCTTTCTTCATTACAAGAAGAGGACGTGCTCTCAGATAAAATTATTAATAATGATGCTGTTTGGACTGTAAGCTCATTACATTGGGTCCTTCGTATTGCCAAGTAGGGCAAAGGCTTGGAGTCTCTGCCTTCAGATGTCCTACCAGATATGTAAGCAGGGACCTCAGCATCTTGCTGTCCTGAGCCTCACAGAAGGCTCCTTGCAGCCCCTGGTGGTCTTCATGCTGATGCTCTTCACATCAGAGTCCCATCTTTTAGTTAGAAAAACCGAGTGACTCTAAGGAAATGTTATTATTGCATTAAAACTAGATAGAGCTTATTTTCTCTCAGCAAAGAATGAGATTCTGAGGCTGAAACTTTTTGGGGCACTTCCAGGGTCAGCTGCGAATCTCTAATGACTTTTTTGTTTGTTTTAGTAATTAAACACAATAATAGAACCAGGTCAGTGAGGCTGCATAAATCGTGCAGGTAGTTAATGAAATTTCACAAGTAGGTNAAAAAAAAATAAGAAAATGGAGGAAAAGGGTGATCACATAATAGGGCTTGGGTGGAGAGGGCAAACAGCTGTAGATCTTCTGATCTTCTACAAGAGATTGCAGAAATAATGCACAAAGACAGGTAGAATGTGAAGAATGTGTCTGTACACTCCAGTGAATTATGGACACATTGTAGAGTGAAATTCTTAATCCAACAAACTTAAGAAAACATGGAAGTTTTAATCATACATTGCTTTACTTTTTTACTTTGTCACCAAAAATCCATGGGTTTTAAATTCCAGATCAAGTTGAGGCTTACCAAATGTAACACGAGTTTTATGACAGGAGGTTGGCTGCTGTAACTTTGCCTTCTATAACTGTGTTTTTTGGATTTATGAAGAAAAGTCATAGCATGGGAATTTCTTTTTGTTTGTATTTATTTCATGAGTGGAATGAGGAAATCTATCATAATCTTGCAGACAAGGAAACTATGACATGATAGCAAATGGCAAAAATATAACCATTCCTATCTGAAATAATGAAGTCCTAATGTAAAAGCAATTGTTTCACTCAATAAAAATTTGATTTTTCAGTAAAGATTTGTCATGATAAGCATATTTCTTAATGCCTGGGTTTGAAGGTCTTTCAGATTTCATTCCTGTTATTCATTGGAACAGTTTAAAAAGTAGACTGAAAGAGTATGTTATAGTATTTCACAGCGTTTTAACCAAATAAGACAAAATATTTGTTTACTGCACATGTATGTAAAGTATTTTGTGCAAAGGAAGGTTGCAAAAAAACTAAATGAATGCTAGACAAATTTCTAGATGATCTCTCGACCATGTATGTTTAAAATAAAATGACAGCATGTATGAGGGAGCATTCTAGGTAGCAGCTAGAAAGTAGTTTGCAGCATGTATTTTGCATTGGAGACCTACATATTCTGGCCTTGCCAACTGACTGTTATTAAAAACACGGGGCTGATTCCTGGTTTAGAGAAGGATATTCTTGCCTGGAAACCCTTATTCCAGGCATCTCTAAAGCCTGGGTCTGCCAGTGTTTGCTGCTTTTGGAGGCTGCCAGCTGCAGGTTATCCCTCCCATTGTCAGAGAGGTGTCGGTGGAGCCTGCTCGCAGGGGACGTGGATGTGATTTGCACACACCTGCACAGGGAAATGGAGCTGCTCGGCAGACACACACTCCCCTGGCATGAATTATTCCTTCTTTTAGCAGGACTGCAACGAGTAAGTGTGTTGTGTAACTCTGCTGGCTTCAGGTGCAGCTGGACCATAAAGGAGTGCAACTCACAGGGGTGTGGTATGCGATCTTGTAGAAGTGGGTAGAATAGAAGATTTATTCACATTAGCCAGTATGTGGTCACTGGTGTAATTTGCATTTTGAATGCATGAGACTTTGGTTTAATGATGGCTAGGTATAAAACTCATGCCGTGCTTCTTTATTTTTTAAATTGCAAAACCTCCCCTGCCATGCTTTGCTTCCTTTTCTCTGTTAAGCTGACGGAAGGCCCAGAACTGATAAGCTTTCTGATATCCAGATCTCATGAGCCTCTAAGCTTGCAGATACTTGAACCCTGGATTGTGGGCTAAACCCACTCTTAGCTGAAAGTAACCCATCCTTGGAAAAATGTGGAGGTGTACTGTCTATTCTTCTTTCTAGTGTAGAAATAAAAGCTCAGATTAAAATGTAGGCATTTGTTTTGTTCCATGGTAAATTTAAACATGAAGTTTCTCTTCAGCTTCATTTTTACCACCTCAGAATTTCATATATTTCCCTTGGTTTTTCCTGACAAAACTCGATGCATAGGTTTAGGAAATCAAGTGCAGTACATAAACAGATGAGATAGAATGTGATCTTCACTTGAAAGTTCTTTGTTTCTTTATTGAACAGTACTGAACTCATAAAAGCACCATAAAAAATAAATTGGGAAAATAGGCAGCATTGTTAGATATCCAGACTGCTGAACTTTTAGCACGTAGCCAGCACTGCTGGAACCTCCAAAGAGGAAAATAAATGAAGCTTAGACCAATATTCTTGATATATTAAGGCTAAAAGTCAGCTCTCTCCCTCCTCAAACACAGAAAATATCAGTAGCTGCTTATGCATTGCAAAGGGATGCAAACCCGCTCCTCTTGCCATTGGCACATTCTTCGAAAGGTGAATTATTTGATGGTTAGTTTTGCTAGAGGCATTGGTGTTTTGATCTGAGACTAAGCCTCTGGCAGGAAGAGGGGAGTGCACCTCAATATCACCTGGTTGTACGTCCCTATGGCAACAAGGGGTGGAGAGGACTGGGAAGATTGTGACTCCCAGACCTTGAACGATGACAACATTTAGAGATGCTTCTTGAAGGATGTTACCTGCCAGCTGCTCCTGCTTGTCTGAAACGTGAATCATGGCTCTCTCCTTGACCAAGGAGATACAGCTGAACCATATGGTGGTGCCAGACGCCTCTGGGAAGTCCTACAGAGCAAACCAAGTTGGCTTCGAAGGGAGAATTGAGAGGAAGAGCCTCGTGGGTATCACAGCGCTTTTTACACAGCAGCAAGGGAAGCAGCCCTGTGTTCTTGTTAACAAGAAGAGAAATGGTGAATTTCATCCCCAGCATTGCGAGTGA
Organism: Cnemophilus loriae; assembly: GCA_013397755.1. NCBI lineage: Eukaryota > Metazoa > Chordata > Aves > Passeriformes > Corvidae > Cnemophilus > Cnemophilus loriae. The sequence goes on along the minus strand of VZTF01002825.1, from coordinate 2,575,133 downwards.
TTACCCGGTACACGTGGCTCATGTTGCATGACGCATTCTGCCCGCTGCAGCGCTCTGCACTGGTGGTGCAGCACTGACTCGCATTGCCTGCTCAGCTTTATCCTCTTGCACCCTGCACAACCATTAAAGCTGTAGGGCAGTTGCACCTGGGCACTGGCAAAGCCAGCACCTCCTCCCATCCTGTCCCCATGGCCTGCACACACCTGGCACCGAGCACACACAGGCCCTCCTCTTCCAGACGCCAGCACCATAACTCTCCTTGCCTGTCCCTCTCCCAGCTCTCTGCTGCCCCTGTCTGCCTTGCTGCTGGGTGTTTTTAAGGTTGTATAAGATCGGAGCAAACTTATCTGAAATGAGAATGATTGTTCTTAGAGGAAAAAAAATCTTTGTGATTTTGACACATATGGAGACTTCAGGTTTCTGGACATCATAAAGTGAGAAGAGTAAGGTATATGTCCCATGTCATCTCTGCAGGTGGCTGTCCCAGCAGCCTGTGCCACACATGCTGCTCTTCCTCGTGACTGCACCCTCAGACTACATGAAAAAGTCCCTCAAACCTCCTTGCGTGCTGGTCAGTGGTGGTTTCCAAACCTAGACAGAATAAACAGGGTAACATGGATGCTGTTGCTCCAGCACTTCACTACTTGGAAAGCGTAGGGCAGCATCCATGGAGAAGCAAAGGCAAGTGGGGGAGCAGGAGTGGGGTCTCCCAGAGCAGACAGGGATGTGTAATGAGTAGGGAAGGCTGTGTGGTGGGGAGGTAAAACCGGGAGATGGAGGCTAATGAAAACTCAAGCGCCATCCTGAACTGAAAAGCCTTCTGGAAAGACTCTTTATGAATCAGTCTTCCTTAAGGAAAATTTGTCTGTGAGCAAATGGCTCATAAAATTAATACCAGTGACAGGTAAAATTGGGCAAGAAAAAGTGAGACGGTCACTGGTTAGCTTGGAGGCTTTCCAGTCAGGCATGTCAGTTGAGTTTTGCCTAGGCTAAAGATCCTGCTAAAGCTGTCTCAGACCTATCACTGATCCTCTTCAAAAATTCAGGAAGGATAGAAGAAATATCAGAAAGAAGGGAAAAGACAGGTATGTATGCTTATATTTTTCAAAGAGAAGTGGGTAGGAGCAGGGAATAAGTGACCCATCAGCTCTCTGTAGCTCTCTGTGGTTCCCCTGATCAAGGCACTCATATGCTTGAAGGTAGATGCAGGGCTACTCAGTGCTCCCACCATGACTGTGTCTCTGAATGACTGAAAAATTCCATATTTGTTATCCTAAAGAAAAAATCCAAGGTGAAGGTAAAAGCATAAATGGGAAAATCTACTATAAAAAATACACTGTAGGAGTTGTATGCCACTGAATCACCTAAGATTCATTTAATAACCAATTGTTTCAGTAAAACTGTAGTAAAAGAAATTTCCTATTGACATGGGTTTTCTTCAACAGCTGCCAAGCACAAATCAAGGAGTGTTTACTTTGGTGCCTTTGACAGAGAAGGATTGTTCCTGGCAAGCACTTTATATTGTATTAAGATATCAGTCAAAACAAACAAGAATGTGAAAATTGCATTTCAAAAGTAATCTAAAGCCACCATGCAGAGTCTCGAACATTAAAGGACACAATGAGGGTAGGTGTGTTGGTATATTCAAAGAATGGCAATATATTTGCCTCTTTTAAGTTCCTGATGTGAGCGAAACTCTTCTCAATCCATAGATCTATTCTTTTAGCACAGACAATACTGCTCAGACTTGACAATGGTAATGAGTGTTTCTTCCTGCACCCGGATATCCCAACCACCAGTGTGTTTATGCAAAAAATTTTGATAGGTAATTTAGCTGCAGGCAAGTCACAAGTAACTCCTGTATTTCCACCATCATATACCAGAAGGGTTAGAGAAAAAGAAAAACAGCAGATCCAAGCAGTGTCATTAATATATTTAAAATCCTTTCCAGTTAACAATTTATCTACTGCATATAACAAACAGAAAGTTAAAAATACTTCAGGTATGTAATTTCTTCTTTCAGCTTTACATAGTTTTCTTAACACATGGTTGTTGAAAGAGATTTTCATTAGTGTTTTTTTCCCAGTTGCTTTGCCGTATGACTTCACCTTTGAATTCTTCAAGCTGACAAAAGCTTCAGTAGCTCAGTGTACCAGAAGCTCCTGCTGTTAGTCCCACTACAGCATCTTAATTGCAAACCAGAGATGATAACTCATGTTCAAAGAGCACAGACAGAGGTAGGATCAGTGATCTATCTGAGCTCTATTGCAGTGTGAAGTCTTTCTAGGAATGCTGCAGGCTAACAGAGAGAGAACAAAAATTAAAAATGGTGTATCAAGAGTGCTCCCCAAACCAAGGGAGGGGCGTGCAGCTTCCTCAGGTGTGAAAAGCTGTACACTCCAACTGTCCTCAGGCACAGCACCACACCAAGATGTGCCTGTATGTGAAGTGCCTGGTGTTACTGAAGTCACTGATGGGTTTTTCTCCTTTCTTTTCTTTGGGTAGGGGAATGAGTGTATAGGATGCCTCTTACATCTAGTGGATGACAATGCAAACCTACCAGTATGCTTTAAAAACATAAACGTGTAAGATTATCATCATGTTAAAGGTGATGCAGTCAAAGAAATGCACCTTGTAGCTGCAGCAACAAGGGGTGAAGAATGAAGATGGTGGATGGGAAAGTGTGTTCCCAGAGCAGCTTGTTAGCTCCAGAACGGGGTGCAAGAGAAGCTCTGCCTGCCACACAGGTGAGTCCTGCTCCTACCTGAAACTCCCATGGTGCTGGAAAAGGAACCTCAACAAACTGGTCTTGGGTAAACTTCCAGTTACCATAAACCATGGGGTACATGAATGGTAAACCCAGAAATCCAACACTCAGGACAGTATCTTACAGAAGGCAGCAGAGAGGTAATTTAGATTTGCGATGGAGACCTGCTGTTCTAGCATGATGACCTAAGGAGGTTTCCCAAGCCTGGAAATCTCTGATGTCTGCCTCCCCACCTGTATCAGGTAGCTACAACTCAATGGACACACGGATGACTAGCTGAAACCACGTTATTGCCCACCAGAATGGGGCAATCTCTGAGCCAGAAGTGGTGGAAAACAGCAAGCACAAAAGCTGCAGCATGATGCAGCAACACACACGTACAAATGCTGCAATGCAAAGTGATGCAATTTAGGATGAGAGACTTGTACTGTACAAGCTGAGGCAGTAAATCAGTGAGGGCAGCACTGTAACAGCATGATACTCTCTGAAAGCTTCCCACTGCAGTCTCATGGGCTCCATCTGATACAGGTATTCCTCCTTCCTGACCCAATCTCACAGACAAGAACTGGACCTTACTGATAATGGTGATCCTTGAGCCTATGCTGTCCAACCAGCTTACCCTGAAACTGCAAAGAGAAATGGAAAGGAGGTGGAAACAGATTTGGGTCTTCACGGAGACAGAACTGAGTCCTGTGAGTCTTCACAGGTGAGTCTTCCTGCAGCAAGGATGGTCCCTGTTAAGCACTGAGTTTTTTTATCTTTCTAAGTTACTTTGCTAAATAGGTCTACATGCCCTGCCACTTCTCTCAGATGGTACCATGCATTGGTCAGCAATATTGAAGGCCCACAGCAGAATCTAGAAAGGTGTCAGGGTTAGCATTTCCCTGTGGAGTACTTGAATTTGGGGTTTGCACAGTATACTACATTAGGTAATCCTGCCACTAGCCTCCAGCTATCTTTACTTTGATGAGCTCCTCTTATGCTTCTTATTTGTTGTTCAGCTTATATAATCAGTAACTTCCTGTTAACACTGGTATCCCTTGCCTTTGTTCTAAAATACAATTAAAAGGTCCATAAAAGGCAGGGAATTCACAATTTTGTAGAACCAGATGAGCCTTGAATCCTCACAGTAGTCCCTCCATAGGGCCTTCTACACATGAATAAAACTGTCCTCCTTTCATTGGATCTATTTTGGAGGGAAATATGGTTTACATTATAAGATTCCTGTTAGTGAGGTGACTCTGAATTCTTATTTGCCTTGCTTGGAAGGGGTTTAAAATGAGGATTGTGTCCTTGTGGCTCTAAGTCAGGAAAATATTCATGTGTGTGCAGCTGTAAGAAATTGGGTCTCAGCGCATGCACTACTGTCAAGCATATGTTTAGGAAATTTATTTTCAGACAGAGGTGAATTTAAACAGCATGTTAAAACCTGTCTTGAATTGGGAGACAGTAGATAGCATTAACCTGGCTAGATTTCCCTACTGGCATTTGGTTTACCTAAGCCATTTGAAGTACTTTGAAGCACATACATTTGAAGCAAAAGGAAAAAAAACATATGGTATCAAAACTTTGTTAGCAATGGTGTTTGTGTATACTGTAAATGTGTCATCAGTTGCCTTTTGATAGTTTTTGTAACACTGAACTGTTAATTACAGTCTTGTGTAATCTTGAATTAGTAATTACAGTTTGGTGTAATCTAACTCTTTAAAATGATTTTTTTATTTGTATTTTTATTTTACTAAATTTGCTGGTGTTGCGTAGGCTTTTTATTGGTACTGGTTGCTGTTGACATCAAAATTAGCAAGTAAATTTAGCACAATACAGTAATATGCAAACAGAATCCTTCTTAATGAGTCTTTGGGGGATTTTTTAGATCATCCTTTTTTCCCCCCTTAAGACTACAGCAGCAATACAAAGCCTCTTTACCTTTCACAGGTGCTGACTGCCTTCATGCATTCTTGCAGGCTTCTGCTGTGTTTCCACAGCAGCAGCTATCTTCACAGTTCACACAATAAAATGATTAAGTAAACTGTCATAATATTATGGTAAGATAAATCTATCTACCTGGCCACAGTTCATTTGCATTTTACAAATCATCGACAAATTTTACAGGGAACATGTGAAAACAAAATGCTTTTGACAGGAGATGGAGATGATCTTGGCGGTCTTTATTAGTGTGGATGATGGTAACAGAAGAGGTGTAAACCACTGATATACTTCTGCTCATTATGGAGATCTTTAAAGATAGTAATAGACACATTTGCAGCACTTAGCATTGTCTAAATCAGCTCAAATAGAAATCAACCCATAGATTTCTGTGGCATTCTGTCTTAGGTATTTAGAACGAAAATGATAGAGAATGAGGAGCTGAACAAAAGGTGGATACCTAACCTCTCTGGGTCCTGAAAGCTCATAGATTGCAGGTTATTACAGTGCCTAAATGATAGGAATATTTTTGATTAAAATTTTCTTCTACCTCACTGAAAAGCCACAGATCAAAACGCAATGCTGGAGCATAGGGGATCAAAGCCAATTTAGGCTGGGTGCTTTGTTTATTTTTATGTCTTTGTATGTTCAAAATGGCTTCTAATTGTTTCTTGAAGTGCTCCTGCCTTTAGCTCTATACTTCTGAATTAAGTTCATTTTAAGAATTTGGTCTGGTTCATTTACCAGCAAACTCCCAGATAAAAACAATGCAGGATGCAACAGCGGCTCTTTATTTCTAGAACATATAATCAATACAATTCTTAGAGAAAGGAGAAGAATGTATTTTTCTAACAAAGATGAGACAATTAAATAGGAAAAACACACCAAACTAAAAGTGAGTAAGTTTGAGCTGGATGTTATTCTGTGTTTGAAGCTCCCTCAGGAGGGAAGAGGAGGAGATTTATGTTACCAAAAGCAGATTCTGGTCCCATTTGAACACAACATTTAGAGTAGTTATCACAAATGTCTACAAAGACTGGTCTTGTGTATGGGTTCAGTGATAAAATACAGGATTCAAAGGTAGGGGATCTACTGAAATAAATCACAGCGTCTCTGAACTACATTCCACATATCTTTTGAAATTACTGACTGCAAGATTCCAGTCACTGGCAAGTTCCTGTGCTCTGTGGCATCTTTGGAGTTCCAGTAGTGTAACTGAGGTGAGCTTACAGTTTCTTTTCAGCGCTAGGCACAAAGCCATTGCTGTCGCTAACTTCATTTATCCCATCAGCTCCCATTTCTTTGTGTCACCAATATTCCTGACCCCCTGACCAACTTCTCAGAAGCTGGACCGATCCTGCCTGCTAGCAGAACACACACATAGGTCTTTAGAGCCATCAATTATCCAGTGTGAACTGCCTGATGAAAAAACTTGTATCGATTCACCCTCTAAGAAGTCAGTTCATCAAAGTGGTTTGAACCATACCCAGACACTCTTCCAAGATAGATTGGTTTGGAGGCAACTTCATCTTGTATTTCAGATTCCTCGCTCTACCTGTATTTTTTGTTTAAATTACTGTTTTTTAAAAATCTTACTGAAAAAAATCATATCACAGAGAACCCAAAGCCAACAGAAACTTCTGCAGAAACAGAGACGGGACTTGCAGGAGCACCTACACTGCAGCGAGAGGCAGTATGTGATGAAAGAACAGGAACAGAAACTGGGGTTGTTATTTTGCATTCCTGTGTAAGAAGATGGAATCAAACTCCCATAAACACCTGATGGAAAAACAACAACGAACAGAAAGAAGATGCTAATGATAGGCATGAATTTGAACCACGGTTATCTGCAGAGCTAACGAAAGCCTCATTTCTTAAATGGAAAAGAGGAAATACTTCATATAAAGACCAATGAAAAAACAGTGCAATTAGATTCTCAGCACAGATGTTACTCAATTGAATTCAAATTAGGGAGTAACGACTCCTAAGCTTGCTAAGATTCATCTGAATTTGAAGTATAAGATTCAAATGTAGATGATCAAACAACAGCATGATTTATCTGTTAGATGTCTCAAAAGAACTGAGCCTGGGGTTTGAATGCATGCATGGCTTTAAGCCACTTCGTGCAACATGGTATTTCTGCTCTCTCTGATCATTTCTTCATCTTTCTTTTTCATTTTTTTTAAGATTTCTTTTTGTGTCATGAGCAAAGTACACTGCTCATTCATAAGGGGATTGCTCAAATCCCAAGTTCTCCTTTATTTCTGATTTCATTGTGTGAATGTTTCACTCAGCTCCTTCCCATTCTGGACAGAGGAGCCATGTGGAGACTCCTGCTGTCTACTCCAGCTGGCCCTGGATCAGCCACGATACAAGCCTTAAATTCTCCCCTTCTGCTCTGCTTTCAACTTGCCAGTCTCAGAAATGGCCAAGCATCTTCCACAAGGATTTGAGCCACTTTGATTCCTACCAACTTGACAACACAGCTTCTTCTCCCAACATTTTGCCTTGACATAATTCTATGTACAGAGGGCATTAGGAATGCATTAGCGTTGCACAATGTTCTTCCTGAGACATCCGTGGAAAGTAATTTTTAAACATATAAGGCTGTATTTCTGAATTGTAGAAAAGAAGTGTGTTTTCCCCTAAGTATTTGATTATCTGTGAAAAAAATGCTTCTTCTCTTCTTTAGTGTCTTAAGGCACAAATGCCTTTCCTCACGAAAATTATTTATTACAAAAAGAACTTCCCAGAGCATTAGAGAAGATGAGAAAACAAACTTGTACCAGATGTTAGTCACACTATTTAATGCATTACTGGGAAAGTACTAAGATCTTGTGGAGATGGCTGTTGTATAAAAAGATATGCAGAATAGAAACTAGCAAGCGAGAAGCTTTCAAGCCAAAATGAAAATAGAATTAAATTGTCCAACTGTGCAGATCTCGTATTCTGTTTTCTTGTGTGTAGTCTGATAGGCTTCACTCTATTCTCCAGAATACTTCACTGGGCCAAATTCATTTGTGTGTAACTCCATTGACTTTAATACACTCATAGAACAGTTTTGTTTGGTCTGTGGGATGTTGGATGTTCCATGCATGCAGCATCATTCCTAGGAGAAGATTACTTAAAGATAAAAATGTTACCTACAGTTCCAGACATAGTCCATCTTCCACTTGAGACCCAAGGGAGCAAAATAAAAATGTCAACAAATTAATTGGCAGTTGGCAGTTGTCCAGGAAAATAAGTTAAAATGCTTTTAATTTTTTTTTTTCCATAGTTCCTTGAGAAACATTTCTATGATGTCGGAGAGAAAGCTGTTTCGTGAGAGGGTTTTGTTTATCCTATATTTAATTCATTTCTATCTTCGTGATTTAAAACCTTAAGTCAGCTACAGAGACTAATTAGGCAATGCTATAACAAGGATTACAGAACTGTAATTATTATTTATTCAAATCAGTGGAAGAATTACCAGGGCTTATGTTAAAGACAATAGAAGCTAATGCAGGAAGAAGCAAAGGAGGCCAGTAGTGATTTTAGCTGCATATTGTTATAATTTAACTGCATGTTATCAACCAGCCAGCAGTGCAAAAGTAGCCATCTAACTGACACCTTGAAATAGGGACCTGCTGATATTGGCTTGTAAGTTATTCATTTCGACCATGATTTTTAAACATGACCTCTTTTTAAAGAAAAATCATTGGGAAAAAAAAAATATATATGGTATGAACACTAGTATTACTAGCTGGTCGATGAAATAAAGTGCCAGGAAAAATCTGCAGAGATATATTTGCCTGGTGTTTTCACTGTATTTAAAATGTGTGGTTTTTTGCTCATTCTCTGAAAGACTCCAGACTGCTTAATTGCTGCAAGTGCCCACGGCTTTTCATCTGCAGTTTTAACCCACCAGTTACTTCCCAGCTGCACTTCTAGCATTCAAAAAGCCAATTCAAGCTGCATTTTAATTTCACTGAAAAGTTTCAACATTCCCCAAACAGAACAGTGCCCAGCTGAACTGCCCAGGGGCCCCCTTCCCCTCATCCCCTTGCCTCCAAACATGCTCCAGCTAACAGACTCATCAGAGCTGGGGCAGTCTACAGGCACATTATGGTATTGTACCAGGGTTTAGTCTAGGCAAAGATCCTGATCTAGAGATAAACTGGCTGATGCAGAATATCAGTATTAGCAGCTCAGATATGTTCTCCTCTGACCTAGCATGAAATGCTTTGATTCAGTTGAACAAAAACGTTCTCATTCTGGTCAATCAAAAAATATTTCCATTTTACCCAATCAGGTAAAAATTGAGATTTTGCATAAACTGTCTTGCATTTAGCTGTACTTTCTGGAAACGGACCCCAATTCCACTTAGGACTCTAGGTTCTAGTAATGAAAAGAGAAGAGGCAGCCATTTAAAGCTGCAATTCCCTTTCTAGGGAAACCTAAGAGTAGGGAGTCTTCCCTACTCTTAGGTTTCCCAGATCCCAGAATCATTTCTCTGCCTCTCTGTTAACGTTACTCCCCCAAAGTCTTAGGAGATGAAGAAAGCAGGACGTGTGTGCGTAATTGCAACAATGTGTGCTTCTTAACAAGGGAAAATCAATATGTAAAATCACCTTATAAGAGACTGTTTTGCCATTTGATACAGAAAAGATGTGCTTGCTTTCCTCTCATGCAGCCTCAGGTCACATGCATTTCTCTAACTTAATGTGCATACACAAGGAAGGGCACATGGCAGGGCACAATCATAGTCTGGAAGGTATCACAAAACACTTGAGATGCAGACATGACCAGGGCATGACTGCATGAAGAAAAGTTCAGCCTGTAGGACCCTGAAATCTTCTGCGCTCCTGCAAATTTGAAGACTGTCACTTGCCACAGGGACCCAAGAGCTAAAATCCTTTTATCTCAATGAAAGTACAGTTGTCACTTTCAGGCTAGTGAAACCTTGAGGCTCCAGCAATGTATCACCACAACTATGAGATTTGAGAGATGAGTCCATTTGCCTTTACTTCCAAAATATGTGTCCTCACAGTCCATTTATTGGAACTATGCAATGTCTTCAGTACTAGCCTAACAATTCATAATGATTTCCTTGCTCCTAGTAGTGTGCTGCCTTCAGTTCAAACTTAAAGATAAAGGTGATAAAAGTTAATGTCCAGATGGATTATATGTATTGAAAACACAATTTTATATTGTTAGTTTCATATAATGTGTCTGATTTTTTGTGTCTGAGCTCCAAAATGCTGCAACAAAGATGTTGTTTTGCTACATAATCTTCTTATTTGTTTTTTAAATCTTTCATTCAGATTTATGCAGATGTTCAGTCTGTAGCTATGCAAAATTTCAGATGGTGGTAGACATAGAAAACAAGATCACAAGTGTGTACATAAGCAAAATCCCTCAGCAATGCTGACTTGAAAACCTGAGCTGACTGTCCCCACTTCATCTCTGCATAGCTGGCTGATTAGCACTCGGTTTTTAACTTACCTCTTCAAAGTACAGCAAGTGTACAGCTTGGTTCTTCTGAAGCATTTATGAGTTTGTACACAGCATCTGAAATGGAACTTCAGATGTCATCACACCTACACCATCTGTCCTTGAGCTGGCGTGAAAAGAAACTGCTGATACACACTTCCACACTCAGAAAAATGTTCCTGGGTCTTACTGACAGACATTGCTCTGTTTTGACCACTGCTGTTATAAAAGCCCCTTGGAACAAAGACATCCTTTTTATTTTTGTGTGGCACTTAGCATCGTAATGTCCCAGTCTGTGACTACAGCCCTGAGATGCAATGGGAATAGAAATAATGTTGTAATACAGGCACTTGGAAAATTGTGCTCAGCTGGCTTTCTCTTGCTAGAATTTGGCTTTGCTCTTGATGAGGTCATGTGAAAGGAGCATTTATTTATTTATTCATTATTTTTGCATATGTACAAAAGGGTTCTGGAAGTGCATCCTCAGCACCTTTTACACAGCTACAAATTATCTTTATAAAAATAACACTAAAGCAAAGTGCAGAGCAGCCACTCAAAAATAAATAGTTAAAAATACACTTGGCAAATGAAAAGCTGGAATCACATTTCTATATCAATGAGATTCTTCCCCCAGCTCAGTCCTGTTCAGGGAAAAATGAGGGTCTTTATACTGAACCCATAGAGTCAACAGATAGGACGTCTTTCAGAGTTTGAGAACTCGATGAGTTCCAGATCCTAAAGGCCAGATGTAAACTCCACAGAAGGCCTTCAGATTTCAAGCGACTTTCGTGACACAGCAAAGATGGATGGTATCTGTGTGTGTGAGATTCCCCTGATTTTGTGTTCCTATCAGTCAATAAATTACATCTGTTTTTCCAGCTATTCATGTCTTCAATATTATAACAAAATAAGAAGAACAAGCCTAATAGTGGATAGAAAATACTGAGATAATTTTCCCATCAACAGCTGCAGGAAAGTAAAGATATAGCAAAAAATGCTGGGTCCTTACTAGGTTACAGTCTCTCCTAAGACAGAAATGACTGCTATCAGCTTCTGTTGCATTTTAAAGTGTTTATGTGGATTAGAGTTATACAAAAAATCTAAATACTTCATGGAACTAGTTCTGCTGAAAATTTTAAATCACGTTCTGGGTGATGTTCTTTCTGAACACAGCATTGTAGTCCAGAAAGACGTAATGATTTAGTCATTTGGGCCGAGTGGTTTTGTCAGGCACTGCCAACTGAGCGATCTTCCTTAGGAGCAGTATTTAGGGTTTCTTTGTTTTAAATATAAATTCTTTTGTTTAAATATAAAGTAACTTTTAACCTTGTTTTGTTTAAAAAATGCACATACATCATTTGCCATTACTTCAGGAGAAAAGCATATAAAGCAAAAAATGTCAAACTTCTTCAGACGTTCACAGTAACCTTAAGAACAGTGAGATAACTTAAATGTATAATGAGTTTTTACTCGTCCTACTGAATTCTAGGGGCTTTTCCTTGTTGATGAAAATATATGCAAAAAAGTCACCAACTATAATTTAGGGCCCTTACATCTGCAATACAGGAATGATAATAATACTGCCATTTCTTGCAGCAGTGCCAAAAAGAGTATTCATTAATGTTTAGCAGGCAGAGTATATATCTACATAATACTCTCAATGGAAAGATGTAAAATGAAAGTCTTCAGTATGTATAAACTCATACAAAGCTCTTCCAAAAGTCAGAGTACCTTGCTTCATCAGATGGCCAAGTCATAACTGAAGTAATTTCATCTCTTTAAAATCCGTTTTTTTTTTCATTTTGGCACTCCAGCAGCATTTCGCATCAATTAAGTACTCATTTCAGCAGCTGTACCTTACCTAAATGTATTTGGATGAATGCAAAGTCTACTTTTGTCAGATTTTTTACAAAATCAACCAGCTTGAAACTTACAGCAACAACATGGATATTCTGTAGGGTTTCTGCCAGTTCTGGAAAAGGTATTTTCTGCTGACAAGCAATTTGCTTTCTGCTATTATTAAAAATTATTCAATGGCATTTTTGCCATCTGTTACAGTGTGTACTGTTTTTTAATGCAATGAGATTTGACACTTAAGTGCAGGGGAGAAAGGTTTCTACACAAGCAGGACGTATCTCAAAAAAACTAGGCACCCAGAACTGTAAACTCTTTTCACATATTGCCAAAAATGCAATGTTTCACGCACAGTTATGTCCCCAAATGACCTTACTGATGCAAAATCTTTTATTAGACTGCTTTCTTTCATCTGGAAATGCTACAAAATGTTATAACCTAGACTGTCGGTCAGTAACGAAAAGAAACATGTTACTTCTTCCAGCCACAGTATTAATTCATAATACTGCAGTTAGGGGGTGAAGTTGTGTTTTCTGAGTGATTTGCATTTGATTTAGAAAGGAATTGTGGTCTAGCAGAATCCTAAAGAAATGGGGGTTAACTCTTAGCTGGTAACTTCCTTTCTCTTTCTGAATAGTTAAGCAGTTATCACAAGTTAAAGATGTCTTCTTCCAGGTCTTTTGGCCTCACAATATTTATTTTTGGAAAGCTCTAGGTGATGCTGACATTTTAATGTTTTTTTCCAAATATCTGGGCATTTGTTTTCTGCAATTTTTATGGTTATATAGTTAATTGTATCTCAGTCCTCCTGTGAGTCACTCCAAGTGCACCCCAGCAGAGATCACTCTTTATGTCAGCTGTAGAGGGGAACATTCCCAATTTTTACATGAGTCTACAGTGCTCTGTAGAGCAACCAGTCTCAGCCCAGACATACAGTCAGTTTCTGGCACTTATGTCACCTTCCCAGGGAGTCTATGACCAGGTCTCATATTTAAGTGATGATTAGAGGAAACAAAGCATTAGATAACATCTAGAGTGTTTTAGTAACTTATGCTTGCATCTGTCCTCCCTCTGCACCATTCTTGGATAGACTGTTTTCTCTGAGCCCTCACTATGTCTGTGTGACTTCTACACAGGCAACTGACATTTCAGAAAGTACATCATGGACCTCATCGGCATTTCTCAGAGTTTGTGGAGTCATTGGTCATTCCTAAATAAATAATGCTTTCAGGCTGAGAAGGAGTTTGATTGCATGTCCTCAAGGCCATTGGGTTGGCCGTGTCTTTATGGGTCTTCGGTGTCAAATAGCAGGCATCTGCCTAGAAGCTAAAGTTTTCCAAATTTAAACAGTGCAGTTCTCCAGAAAATATTTCTATAACCAGCTCAGTCAATCTACAGTTCCTATGGAATATTACACAAAAGAGAAACTCTTCAACTCTGGACTACAGAGTTCACATTTTTCCATGGAGGCAAAAAGAATCATTTGGATCCAACAAGAGGGTACATTTAACAGTATTTTGCAATATATTAATAATTATCAACCACAGAGCCTTGGGTCCAGAGCCAGCCTCTAGTCTAGATGTACTAAAGACATCTGCAAATATTGGAGGCTGCTAGGAGGCAGGTCAAAGTTAAGGTAAGGGAAGCCATTTCCTCAACTGCAACTACAGCCAAAGGCATTGTTTGTTGCCAAGGGGTAAAAAAACCCACTCAGGAGTTACATGAAAAGAAACAAGGTTGTTTATTTCCCTTTGTCTATGCTTTTGTAAACAAGATTGTGAGGTTTTCTTCTGATTCATGTTGGCAAATTTTCCTCCCTCTATCTACAGCTTTAAAACTCTTTGAACACTGATTTGTGTTGCCAAAGAACAACAGTGTTACCTACACTGTCAGTCATCTCTGTTACTCCGACTCCGATGACAGACATTTAGGACTTTTGCATCTTTGTCTTGAAGTGTATAAATAATTTTTAGTTTTAAGCATCTTAAAACATCACTGGGGCTAAGAAACAAAGAAGGTTTAACACTAACATAGCATTAAACCAATAACATGAGATTAAATTCAGCCAAACAAACTCTATAGTTCTAATAGAAGATAATTCTAGGAGGGAGATGTCTGGAAAGAAAGCGGCAGTGAAAGAAACAAAATAATGGTGATGAAAGCCTGTTTTGAAAGCAAACACCCAGTTTGAGCCATTTTGCACAGAGCATGCCACAGGTTTGCCCTACTCCCTAAAACTGAGTTTCTAGCTGAAATGAAAATGTGGAAAAGTCTGAAGGAACATTTAAAAAAACCTAGAGGCCTGATGAAAATTCTCTATGTAGGTGCGAAGACCAACAAAAAGCATCTGTGTGAATAACTGATTAATATTGATTCCAGTTCTCATACCTTAAAGGAAAAAAAAAGAGGAAATGTTTAGTTGTAACTGGCAGCTTTGCCCCAGCACAATCCTACAAAACAAAGAAACAGTACAAGATGCACACTAATGCAGCTGAAATTGCATCTCTTGCTTTTATAATTTCTGCACATTTTCCACAGAGAAATATGTATTTTTTATTCATGTGTATACTCTACCTGCATAATGCCCAGTTGCATGGCTGGGTGCTTAAAAAAGCAGAGCTAACTTCAGCAGCCCTGACCCTCAGCATAAAGGTCTTGTCACATCGCCTTAGAGATAATCCTGTGCAATTAATACCGATTGCATGTGCCAGATTTGATTCTGATGTGCTGCACCAAAATCGTGACAGAAAGCCACAGACAGGAGCAACTACCACGAGCTGAAGCTAACATTCTCTATTTCAGATGAAAACAGGAGTTTACAGCATTTTTAACACGGCTGAACAGAAATAGGGTAGCATCGCATCCAACCACATCAGTCTGCTTCTGCTCCAGCAGATTCCATTTTCCTTTAAACTTACTTTTATGTCATATTTTTCTATTTCACATATTTCTTTATTATGCTTTTTAACAGTATCGGCTAATGTATCAAGAAGTTTCTGTTACTAGTTTCACAATAGTTTTGTTAAAAACATATGAATAGCCATTACCATGTTTATATTATTATCATCAGAACATACCATATAACTTTATCTCTCTAACCAACAAATATGACATTAAACCTTATTGGAAAAAACAGTAACTGCTTCACTTGAACCTATATCTTGACTTGTTTGTGTAAAAAACATGTTTTAGACCTGAATATTCCGTGCTTGCATTGCAGCATTGGCCAAAGGGGAGGCTATAGGTTTGGTTACAGTAAGACAGACCTCTTCACTATTGCTCTTCTGAGCCATAGTGAGAAATAGCAACCTCAACCCTGGTGGGGCAGGGGAATGGGAGCAGCAAGAGTGACTCTTTGCCAGCCATCTTAAGAATCCAACTAGACTTGGAACAGATAATAGTTGGAAGAATCTAGTTCAGCATTTCTTCTTGGTTGGATCCAGAAGCCAAGCCAATCTATTACAGGATTCGATGGAAGTGTTGTCTAGGTAAAGGGTTTGAGTGTTTAACTGGTAAAACATGCTGTTCTTTTAAAGATGTTACAGATTCCTTTCTCTCTTGCAGGGTTTTTGGGGTTTAGCTTATTTAGGTGTTTGGGTTTGGTTTTTTTTTGAAAGAAAAAATGATACAGTATATTGTGTCCCCTGTATAAATCAGTATATTTCACTGATACCACAGGAATGAACACTTGGAAATTTGTTTTCCACCACCTTGGGGTCTGCCTTGCATTTTTATCTGTTTAAAACATGACAGCTGTCTCTTGAAGCAGAATCCTTACACTTGACACTATCAGGGAGTGTAGTATCCAAAAGGTCAGTTGTTTTTCATCCAGCTGTAACAGGAGAGACAGCTGACAAGATGGAAACATTTCTCTGCTGATGGTTGACACCTATTTTTTAGAGGTGGAAAGCAATGCAAGGCAGAGGAGAATCCAGCTTTCAGTCTCTTTGGTAGAAAGTACACAAAGTTTGCCCCTGAGTAATCCGAGGGCCATGAACAACCCTACGCCTCTCTGTGCTGCTTAGATGACTCCAGAGACCATGGGCTCCTCCTACATCCCACCTGTCAGAGCCACAAAGTCATCTCTGAACTTCCTTTATCTCGTGTCCATGTTCCCAGTGAAGGAAGGCTTGGTGGAGAAACAGGCTTCCTCTGCTCTGCTTCTGCAATGGCTTCAGCACCTACTGCAACACAGGTTAGTCTAGCCCAAAGAGACAGATGAGGGGATGTCACAAAGGGTCTGACAACTGGTGCAGGACTGGTGTCTTCATTAGTTTTGCACCTGTTTTTATGGTTTTGTTTTGGATTTTTTTTCTGTGCATGAAGCTGCCTCAGACATGCCTCTTATCACAAAGGAATATTCTGCATAATTAATTCTCAGCATTATGGTCCCACTTGATAATTAATTTATTCATTCTCTTTCTATATAACTGTTTCTCTACTTAACTGACTGACTTTGGTAATAGTTCTCTGCATAATTGATTCATATTGCTGTTGATTCTCTCCATTTTTATTTAATATCAGAAATGATTTGCTGTATAACTGCTTCATTGCTTAACTCATTATCTACACAATTGCTTGGTATCATAATTGATTCACTGCTTAACTGTCTCACAGGATAATGAACAGCAAGTAATGGCCGTCCACTTTTCACCTCCATTTCCCTTCCCTACATCTGCCTCTTCCTTTCTTTACATGACAACCCCAATCTTGCCTGACATCCATTTTAGCCCCTCAGCCCTGTACAAAATGTCACTGCTACCACCAGTCCCTTGGCCCATATTCGGATTCCTCCAGCCCCCTTTAGTGTCTTTCCCCATTGCTCTCCCAGCTGCATCACACAGAGCTGGCACAGCTTCAGCTCTGGGTCTGTTGTATATTCACAACATATTCTCAGCCTGTTTTTCAAACCTTTATGCTCATCTCTTCTGTCCTCCTTTCACCACTTTAAGTTCATATCTGTCTTCTCTATGGACATTTTTACCTACTACTAACTCTTGTAATCTTTCTTTTGCACATTTACACCTGGAAGACACCTCTGGACTGCTCCACAAAGCCTCTACTCTGCCTCCTCCTTAAAATCTTCCCTCAAACCCACACTTCCTGCACTGCACACAATGCCTGCTACACAAGAGGCCACTACAGTATTACCGTCCTCATATGACAGTGGTAAAACTTTAAAACTGCTGGCAACACACCCGGATTGCTCATGCGTCCTTGCACCCACCATCACACTGCTCCTGATCCTAATTCTCTTCATAGCATATCATGTCCTTCTTAAAAAGCACACACAGGCTGCTGACTTTGTCTTGTATATTTGCACTGCCCTGCCTGAGATACCTGGGAAAAACTGTAAATAATAGATGCATTTCCAGAAAGTTAAAAAGCCAATGCACAATAATCGCTAGGGAAGAAAGGTTCCACCAGTAAAGATGAGCCCCAAATTCCAATCTACTCCTCTCCTTTTCACCTGCCTGGAAATTGTATTTTTTTCCGAATCTTCTGCCAGTATGAACCAGATCTCTGAGGAGCAATTAAAATGCAGCACAGAAAGTCCTGCCTGGCAATCCCAATCCTACTGCAGGACTCCTTTAGGAAAGAAGTAAGACCAGGGTTGTGGGGACATGAAATTCTTATTTGCCATTTATATGATTCCCAGCATGTAAAGATAAAAAATAGGAAACTCCTATGGATGATCTCCTCCCTTACTTCTGTCTTCCTGCATACAGCAGTCAGAAGCAGCTGCTGTTGCCCCTCTGTGTCATCACAACAATTCCTCCTGCCTTTATTCATTCAAAGGTGGTGAATATATAAATATTTTGTATACAAGGTAATTCGTGGGTTAGCAGGAAGGGATATTGGTCCAAATTGTCCTCCATTGTAATGGCACTCAGTTTTGATAGCTTTAAACACAGATGGTATTTATCTGTTCATTCTACAGGAAAAACACATCTGATGAGAACATAGCAGGATTTAATATTCTAATATAAATGCCATTTCTTACTGCTGTCAACCATAGCACTGGAATAAATATTATACCTCCTTCCTTCAAGAAATCACAGCAGGGTTATTTCTGGCAATTGAACCAGCTTCCAGGGAGATGCACACTGCTGGTGGTTTCTGCGAGGAGTTCGGTGCATGACCCCATTTTAAGATCTCTGGAATGGCTGTTTAGCGACTCAGAGGATCAGGTCAATTGGTTTAAATCTTGTCTGGGTCCCACGGCTGAATTGGAGCGGCACTGGCAGGCAGCACCAGCAGCAGCGACTGCTGCCACCTACGGGTGCGATCATTTTGGCTTTATTCCTCAGCGATCCTTTCTTCGTTACAAGCCATCTATACCTGTTTGTGTGCGTAAACAAGGATAATGGAAGAAGTCACACACTGAGCACTGATACGTCCCCTAAAAAGAAAACAAAATAACACAGAGGAAGGACTTCACCTATGCATCCCCCTGAAAAGAACTGGAGAAGATTTTGAACATTTAAAATTATTATCTGCTGTAGATAAGGAAAAAAATGATATATTTTTATTTTCTTCCTTTGGTGTTTTAGGTGCTGCCTTCACTTTAAAACCACTGGGGCACTCTTATCCCTGACATAACAGCACTGAAATTACTCAAAATGCACCTTATCATTTGCATATTCATTTGAAAGCTGCTACAGCCCTTTTCTTCCATTCAACATGGGAAAGCATTCATGCACTGGTGACTCTCATTCTTTTCCATCCTGGGAGGTTTTTAGCTTTTTCTATTTAGAATTAAGAACAGTTTGGGGCATTCATCACCCATGACAGCTGTTAATCCTCCTGAACTCTATACAATTGCCGTGTTAAAATATTTTGAGTAAGTCACAGCACTAGTTAATGCTATTTTGGGTTGCACTTGTGCTAGTTTCAGCTCATTAGTCTGTCTCTGACAGTGGCTAGTCCCAGATGCTTGAGGTGCAAAGTGAAGAACCTCAATAGCAGAAAATTAATGCAAGGGCACAGGAACCAGTCCCTTGCTATTACAGGGAACTGCATTGTAAAATCCCTTTCACAAGCGAACCACATTCATCTAAGAAGTGATTTCAGTTTTTGATTCCTCCTGATTCCTGTGGAGGAGCTTTTCACAAGCTGTACCGTTGAGCAAAAACCTTTTAATTTCCAATCTACATTTATTTACAGCCACTTTACACCAGATATTCTTTCACTAGTAATTTTCTTTCACATAAAAAGTAGTTGGTTTTTTTTCTCCTATTTTTATTCTTCCATTTTGCTTACAGATGGAAACAAGAACCCCTCTCAAGCTTTGTTTTGCTTAGTTAAACAAGCCAGTTTCTTTTTAATCACCTGCGATTGAAAGGATGCTTTGCTCCCCTTAATCATCTTGTTTACACAAGGGTCTCAGTTTCAATTGGATTCATCTTTACTGTACTGGAGTGACCAGAACTGTATTTCATACTTGAAATTACATTATACTCAAGAGTCAATGAAACTTTCCATGTGAACCACTGCAAATAACCTGCTTGATACACCTTGGGGTTACATTCACTTTCCTTGCAGCCATAGCACACTGATGGGTCAACTAATACGTCCCAGAGCTCACTTTACCCTCCTTCAGTTTTCACCTAAAAGTACAGAAGATGTTGTAATTAGTCCTTATTTTGCACTTTGCATTACTTCACCATTTCTGTTACCCTACTTTCTAAGGTCATTCACCACTTCTTCTTTCTCTGCAGATCTCACTTTGACAACCAAGGGGGTTGTAACTCCACACACCAGTGAATGCTGTGTGCCTGCAGGGATGAAGTTTTCAGGACACAAAGCATTTGCTTCATTTATAGTCTTTAAGCAGGGTCTATCAGCTTTCAAGGGGTAATGGATAGATTAAAGCCAAGCATTAAGCAACTCAGAATAGTGAAATAGCAAAAAAGTTTTCGTCCTGTCCTCTCCCGGCTTGCAACTGCACCGTTTATGCCTTTTCATGCAGAAATTAGTCCCCAAAGCCCAGTTACTGAAACTGATAACTCTGAAGCTACTGCAGCCTGCTGAAGGTGCCTCCAGAACTCAGGGAATCTACCTGCTGGTTAGTACACATCAATCTTCAACATGGAGAAGATGGTCAAAAATGGCATGTGGAAGACCATAGAATCATGGAATGGCTTGCGTTGGAAGGGACCTTAAAGACCATCTAGTTCCAGCCCCCCTGCCCTGGGCAGGAACATCTTGCATTAGACCAGGTTGCTCAAAGCTCCATCCAACCTGGCCTTGGACACTTCCAGGGATGGGGCACCCACAGCCTCTCTGGACAACCTGTCCCAGTGCTTCACCACCCTCACAGTAAAGAATTTCTTACTAATATCTAATCTAAACCAACTCTCTTTCAAGTTTAAAGCCATTCCCCCCTGTCCTACCACTACATGCCCTTGTAAGTAGAGTCTCCCCATCTTTCTCGTAGGTCCCCTTTATGTACTGGAAGGTGCTACAAGCTCTCCCTGGAGCCCTCTCTTCTTTAGGGTGAACAATCCCCATTCTTTCAGTCTGTTCTCCTGTAGAAGAGGTGCTCCAGCCCTCTGATCATGTTCATGACCCTCCTCTGGACACACTCTGGCAGGTCCATGTCCTTCACCTGCTGGGGACCCCTGAGCTGGACGTACTATTCCAGGTGGGGTCCCACAAGAGCTGAGTAGGGGGAGAGAATCACCTCCCTCAACCTGGCAACATGACACTGGAAAAGGAAAAAAAATGGAAATGTTGATCTCTGACACAAAGATAGAAAGTCATGTGCCCTAGGAGATCTCTGCAGCTCATGGTAGTGACTTTGCTTTCATTAGAGAAGATGAAAAGGGGCACTGTGTGATAGCCAGCATGTGTGGGTGCATTTGACCCTGAATGGGCTGGCTCCAGCTGCAGTCAGAGCCTCCATCTGTACAGCACTTCTTGCACACATTATCTGCCATCATGTCCAGGCACAAAAAACAACTGCAAAATGCAACCTGGCACATGATACAAAAGAAGATACTTCAGTAGTCATAGTTTTGCCTTTCAATTGCCATAACAGGCGCAGGGCTTTGAAAAGGATCATTGAAGAAAGTATCAAAGCAAATACACTGCACCAGATTCTGAATCATCCATAGAATGAAAAGACAACTGCCTGCAGACTCACAAATGTCAGCAATTAGTGCCGTGCTACTGCCAGGCAGCATGCGTGGAACAGCCAAGCAGATGCAGTGAACTTATTAGGCGTATTTCTGCTTTTACTTACAACGAAAACAAACAAACTGTGCGAGTCAGCCCACTGATGTCCCTGACCATCAACAGTGCAAGTGGTTTGAGAAATGGCTGTTCATGCAGTCTGCAAGTATAATAATATCTCTCTGATACACTGAAGTAATATTTATAGTTTATTTTGTAGAAACACCAATGGCTTCTACTGTTCTGCTTTATCACCACAGCAGCTGGAAGGAGGTGCTGCTAAAGATCGGCTGGCCTTGGGTACATGCAGTCTCAGCTGCTGTGACACTGCCACGTGCCACAGTGGGCCACCCACCCTTGCATTTATATAGACACACCTGAATGATGCCATCTTCATACTGATTTGCTGTAATTATTGATTCTAGTAGGAGGAAGAAAAGGTGCCACATGCTTTCTTCTGTGAATTTGTATCTAACAGAAAAAATATCAGCTTGCTCTGAAGTGCTGCCTGCAGAAAATGGCAGTGGGATGAACCAACTTCTTCTCCTATTAATTTCCTACAAATATTAAGTAATGTGTCTTAACAACAGCACACGAGGAAAAAACCTTGTTTTCCTGTATTTCTCAGAAATCTGTATTTTTGGCAGAACCAAATATGCAGCACACTTGACTCACTCTAGTGCTTAGGGCACCTGTGCAATGGTTAAGACTCCAGACCCACCAAGTTGCCCAGTCCTGCGCATTACTTGGTTACTAACTTCAAGCCCCGAAATCTCAGTCGGATTCCAGAGCGACAAGTTTTGTCTGAAATTGTTTGGTTTAGTGGTTTAGGGCTTTACAGTGGCCGTGCTGCACTGACGGTAGGACTAGATGATCTCCAAGGTCTCTTCCAGCCTTGACGACGCTATGAGCCCATGATTTTATCGTTCTATGGCCGGGGCAGTGTCCGTCTCCACCAGATCGAGCCCGCACCGCCCTCGCAAGCACCGCCCCGCACCACCCCGGCCCGCCCGCGCCGCTCTTCTCGCCGCGGAGGCCGCGTGAGCCGTAGAATCAACAGCCGTCGCTGGCGGCGTCACCTGCCGTGTTTGGCTGCGTCCCGGAGGCGGAAGCGGGACGGCGCCTGTGGCGGAAGTGAGGCGCCGGGGTGGCGTGTGCTCGAGGATGGCATCCCCATAGTGGCGAGGGCAGCAGCGGCAGCGGTTCCCCTCCTTCCCCTCCCTTTTTCCGCCGTCGGGACCGGNCGCGGGGAGCCGGCGGCACCGCGGGGAGCGGGGTGAGCCTGTGGGGACGGGGCGTCCTGAGAGCACCCGCGGTGCTCGGGTACCGGGGATGGAGAAGGGTCTGCAGCGCACGGCCCATGCAGAGCAGCTGAGGGAGCTAGGGGGTGGTTAGCCTGGAGAAAAGGAGGGTCAGGGGTGGCCTTATCGCTCTCTACAACTGCTCGAAAGGAGGGTGTAGCAAAGTGCAGGTCGGTCTCTTCTCCGAGACGAGCAGCGACAGGATAAGAGGACATAGCCTCAAGCTGCGCCAAGGGAGGTTTGGGTTGGACATTAGGAAGAATTTCTTCACAGAGAAGGTGACTGGACTTTGGAGTGGGCTGACTCCACCAGGGAAGTGATGAAGTCACCGTCCCTAGAGGTGTTTAGGACGTGGCACTCGGTGCCATGGTCCGGTTGCCGCGGTGGTGTTCGGTCATAGGTTGGACTCGATGATCGCAAAGGTCTTTTCCAACCTAACTGATCCGCAGATTCTGCCTGTTGGCGATTCACCTCATGCCCCACCTCACATTCATTCTGTCAGGGTAGTTTATACACTACATATCCCAGTGGAAACAACGCACTGTCTTAGATTGGCGTTCAGTGTTGAAAGTATTTTCTGCGAAAACAGTAAATGGCAGATTGTGAGTGATTGCTTTTTTCCTAAATGGCAAGTGATGAAGGTTCACTTCTTCAACAAAGAAGGGACAGAGTGTGTGGATTTAGCCCTCCAGCTTTGAAGTGCTCACAGGTCCCACCTGCTGAGGTGATTTCAGTAAAGGAACAGATGCAGGACCCTGCCACTTGGTGGGATTTTTCCCAGAACATTGTATTCTTGGTGAGCATCTTGTAAGGGCAGCAGTAGCGTAGTGTCCTGATTTCCAGCTCTTGCACATAGAACTTGTTGATCAGATGTCTTTTCACTTCCAAGCAAGCTGTGGTAATCTCAACATGACGTATTTTGTCATAAGTAAAAAACATTCCAGGTAGTAAGGAAACTCCTGGAAAGCAAATGTGTCGATAAAATATTACTTCTTAAGAAATAACTTTGGTTTTATCTTTTTTTTTTTTTTTTCAGATGTAAGCATCTCTGTATCATCTTTACAAAGCAAAGAGAAAATTTCCTTACTGGGAAATAGGAGGCTTTATTTTGACACTCATGCGCTGGTATGCCTCTTGGAAGAAAATGGTAATTTGTTTGAAACAAATAGTTATTTTTAATGTCTTTCATGAGTGATTTTTTAGTTCACAAGGTTTGTTACTTTTCCTTGACCTGCAGTGTTACACCTTGATTTTTATGGATTTTTTGGGACTTATCTGTATACTAGGTAAGGACATACAGGGTTTTCTTCAGCTTCAACAAGGAAACAATGAGCTTATATAACTTTGTTTGGAATAATTTATTACCCTATTGGTAGTTAAAATAGTATAATAGGTAGTTAAAAATGCTAAGAAAAAATGACATTTTAAGAACTGAGAGAAAAAAACACCAGAGTTTTCAAGGTAGTGGTTTAAAATGTATTAATTGGATTGCTTCATATTTAGTATATTGCACCTTGAATATGCACCAGTGTGTTACAATTGGATGGAATACGGACTACGTTGTACAGTGCAGCTTTTAGGATAGAGCGTAGAATACCCTATAAAATAGTATTATGCTAAAATATAGATAAAGGAATAGATTATTTGGGATTCAATGCTGAGGTGGGAGAGGTGCCTTGAGGTCAAGCTCAGTACAGCTGAAGTGACTTGTAACAGCTCTCCGTTCCTAAAACAGAGAGGTCCTAGTACCTTTTCCCTGCCAGGTGGTTTCTTCTTTTTCTATGCGCCAGGAACTTCTCAGGAAACTCTCCAGCTCTTTTGCTTGATTGGTTTTCTGAGACACTAGTTTAATGAGCTGCTGGATGAGTTGAGTGAGCACAGGTCAGTGTGTCAGGAGGAGGGATAAGGGGAGAGGGAGCCTTTTGGTGGTAGTAGACTTTTATATCAGCTCAGCTGTTGAAAGTGGCTTTGCTGATGCTGAACTGCTGGTTAGTTTGAAATAATCATGCTTTTGCAAGTGTTTCTTTTCATAATGATTAACTCTTGTTCGTGACATTTTTACTCCTACATTTTGAGGGTGGAAAAGATGAAGGTATTTTTAGGGACAGTGTTTTACTATAGTTTCCAATATATTCAGTTTAAAAAGTTTCTAATAGGCACTCAGAAGCTGGTAGACCTAAAATCAAGGCAGTTGGCTTTGTTTTTAGTAGTTGAGTTTTGTACATCTTCAGTGGCACTGAAGTTTTGTAGTGTAATGAAGTATCTGCTTTTCAGAGTCAGAATTCTTGCTTGCTCATGGAAGTAACCACATGTAAGAGGTGACATGCCACAATAACTCTAAAAACTAACTCCCTGTTTATCCTGCTGATAGTGTAATAGTGCTGTACTACGGAAGAGGTCATCCTATGTCACAGACATAGTTTTGGGCTGGGGAAACTCACAGATACTGACTGTGTTCTTTTGGATCAAGAGGTCTATGTTTTATTATCTTTCATACTGACACTTGTTGTAATTTGGTGCTGAGTATCAGCAAGTGGCATTTCTGTAACCTGTCCAGATTTGGATCTCTCTCTGAATGTCTCTCATTTTGTTTCGCTTAGGGTTCACTACTCAGCAGTCGGAGGTCATTGTATCTGCATTAGTGAAAATCATGAACACCAACCTGGATATGATTTACAAGGACATGGTCACCAAAGTACAGCAGGTTAGATCAGAGGCAATGGTGGGGTTAAAGTAAATTAAAGCCTTGTATGCCTGCTAATGAAATATGTGTTGCTGCTTATTACTGTTAGATGCTACATTTTAAAAGTTTGAAGTCGAAGTGCAAACATTCCTCTGTATCTATTGACTGGTTCATTTTGTCTTGAGTTTATCAGATAGTTACCGAAGTGATGTGATGGACCTTGAGATTTTAGTACTGTGGGTTGGTATGCAAACCACAAGTAGTTTTTTAGTTTCTACCTTATAGTAGCATGACACAGAGTTACTGAGAAGGCTTACACAGGCATAAGAGGTGTTCAATGCATGGGTTTGAATTTCTACATGTATTCTTTTGTAGACTTGTAACAAGGAAGTACAGATCCCCTCAGTTATTTACCAACCTGTTATGTGGTACTTTTTCATTTATGTCTCACAGTGACATTTATGTTGTATTACAATCGAGCTGAAGTACAACCTCTGGGGCCTCTCTGTGAGCCTGGGGTTCACAGCCCCAGGTCACCTTCTGCGCACAAGCTCTAACTTGTTTCATAGTAACCAGGCTGCTGTCTTGAGACATGAGAAAACAGCAGCTGCTGTCTCTGTAGTGTAGCAGTCTTGGCAGAAGGGTGTCTCGTTAAAAAGTGGGATACTGCAAAAGTGGATTTTGTGCCACTTTCCATCTAGGGAGGTTTCAGGCCATCCTTACTAGCTTTTAGATTGTAGGCAAACCAGGCATGGGAGTCCTTCACTCTCTTGTGCTGAATTTGTTCCACAGTCACTCAGGGAATGCCATGTTGAAGGGTCCTTTTCTCCCATGGTTAGTTGTATTTCATAACACCAGTCTCAGCCTCCTTCTGTGCCTAGCTTTTTTGAATGAAAGTTGTTTTGTGTTGAATTTAATGTTGCTACTGATGGTAGATGTTTTCTGAGACTGTTAGATTTGACCCTCAAGCGACTTTCTGCCATTAAGATGCAATGTGTAGGTTTGTATGGCAGCTCAGGAAGTGTGTGCACCATGAACACTGGGCCACATGATAAATTTGTACGTCGTTATACTCTTTTGATTGCACAAGGGCTTCTGCAGAAAGGAAATGAAGAATTGAAAGACTTGGAATATTGTGGATGAGCTATTATCAAAGTATTACCTTGGTTAGATAAAACCTTAGGGAAAAACAGATTTACATGTGTGTGTATGTGTATAGGCATGGAGAAGAGAAAGAATATGGAAGATTCTGGTCTCTGTTTATTGAGTCTACTGAGGAGAAGAGAAAACAAGAGCAATCTGGAGACACTGAGGAGTAAGAAAAGAGGTGTCCATGCAGTACTCTTTCTGTAAACTTTTTGTAATGTGTCCAGAACACTGACCCATTTTTTTCAGTCTTGTGGACAGGTAGCCTGGAGAGGCATCTTCAGATGCTACTTAGAAATAAAATGCTGCAGGGTAGAATAGCATTTTGTGACAAAACTGAAGTTAGAGTGTTGTGTCAGATTTGTAGGGGTCTTAGTGCAGAACCAAATGCAAGGGACTACTTATTAGAGGAGGATCTTTAGTAGAGAAGGCAGTTCCTATTTGCATGTGTCGGCAGTGTAGGATCTAGAACAATGTCTACAGACTTTTCCATCCTTGGAAGTTGCAGAGAATTCGTGTTTGTCTTCTGTCAGTTCAGTGTAATGGACTGAGAAGTGCAATTCAAAGCATCAGTACATGATTCTGAGTAGTGAGGCAGAGTGACTTCCTTGCAGGGAGAGGCAAAAAAGGAGGTAATTATAGAAGAGTATGGTTGCGCTGAGGAATTTTGGTCTGAAGGCCAGCTTTTCTCATTTGGCTCAGAGACAGATTTCCCTAATGCCTTTGCTAGCTTAAGAATTTGATGACTTGGAAGTAAATGTTTCCTAGGCTAATAATTGAATTATTCTGATCCGTGTTAGCACTGCCAGTTTTGTCAGACATTGCCAACATTTCAACTTAACTTGCTTATTTTGTCACTGTCACTCTATCTTGCTTTCTGAAACTTGGATAATCAACCTGAAATTGCTGAATTAAAAATTTCAGGGTACCAAAATAGTCTTTCATATTTGTAGGCACAGATGAGAAAAAGCATTATAGTTGTGATATGTTCTGAGGTTGGTCTTCCTTCTTTTAAAAGGAAATTGCACTTCAGCAAGTAATGTCCCATATTGGTGGTGTGAAAAAGGACATGATTATTTTGGAAAAAAGTGAATTTTCAGCACTTCGTTCAGAAAACGAGGTAAAAATCACTGTCTTGGAAAGTGCCACTCTAGAACTTGCTTTTTTTTTTTTTAATAATAGTGTAGAAATGCATCTTGTACCCAAGGAGATGGCTGGGGCTGGGATGGTTTGGCACCGTCATTAATGACCTTGTTGATGGAGCAGAGCAGAGGGGACCTTCAGCAAGTCTGCAGATGATCCAAAGCTGGGAGCAGCAGCCGGTACACCAGGCAGTTGTGCTGCCATTCATGGGGACATCAACAGGCTGGGAAAATGGGATGACAGGAATCACACAAAGTTGAACAAATGGAAATGCCCAGTCCTGCCCCTGGGAATACCCTCAGTCACCAGGGCAGGCTGGGGGTGACCAAATGGAAAGCAGCTTGGCAGGAAAGGCCTGGTGGACAACAGGTTGACAGTGAGCAAGTGATGAGCCCTTGTGGCAAAAGCAGCCAGCAGCCTCCTAGGCTGTGTTAGGAGGGCTGCCAGTGGAACACTGCAAATTTCTGCCTTGTGCTGTTGTTTGGAAGGGCACAGTACTGAGTAAACATGCATGTGTATTCATCTGTACACATACTGAGGACACAGAATAGTGCTTGGTTTGTCTGCCTTTTCATATTATGGATTATGGTCACTGTTATTGATCGTGCAAATTCAGTAGATTTCTAGATCGTGTGGTTTTATATACAGTAATAAAGTTTACAATTTTTTTGTACTCTCACAGAAAATAAAACTTGAACTCCAACAGATAAAGAAGCAAGTCATGGTAAGATACCATACCAATATAATTAAGAATTAATACCTGTCTAATTAGCTGGAAGAAGTAAGAAGTGTTACTTTCAGAATTTTATTTTCTAAGCTGTGCTTAATTGTTATGATACATGTGATACTGAAATTGCTGTTGACAGTACACTGTGGGCTGCAGCAGTGCCACTTTCACGCATACCTCATTTATGGAGACAGGAAACTGTGACTAGTACAAGAGGTGAACCGAAATATAGCTGAAGGTATCTTTATGTCCTTAATTCAGATTCAGAAAGTAGCTGCCATGTCACGGTTAAGGCTGAGCGAAGTTCTGCATTTAGGGCTGCCTGTACATTAAAGATGCAGCTTACATTTAAGATTACGGTACTTACTAATTGTGGGGGTTTGATTGTTTGGTTTGGTGGTTTTTTTGTTTCTTTTTTCTCTGAAGACTTACCTGTTACCTGTCCAGAATTTAAAACAGTCTTTAAATGGCTTTTTAAGGCCACCAAGTTTGGGACCATTATGTTTGGTCCCATTTGTTTGTGAGCAAATGACCATTGCAAGAAAACAGGCTCTGTGTAGAAAGCTTACTCTGTTTTGAAATACATTTGGCATCTAATTTTTGAATTGTAACTTATTTTATGGTTTTAGTTGCGTGTAAATGAGTTAGTGTAATCCACTGGTAGAGCATCAAGGATCTGAGTTATCTTTTCTTAAAAGCTGGATATCTTTTTATTTTATATTTAACTGTAAATTTAATTCTCACAAGGGCAAGTTGTTACGTGCTTGCTCATACACAAAGACACAATGTAAAACTTTAAGGAAAAATAATTCTATTTTTTGATTTATTAAACTGTAATGTATTCTTGTTGCAATGACAGCTAATGATAAACCAATTAAAGTTCAAAATTCAGACATAGAAATTGAGTCTAATTATTGCTAATGCTAACCTAATGAGTTGGCATTGGTCTACTTGAGAAACGCTTACTTGATTCGAGCAGTAGAATCTCCCAGTACATCAGCAATCTTTTGCTTCTCCCACATATTCATCTGATCAGCAGTTTGCCGTATGACAAACTGTCAGCTGGCTGGAATTCCTGCCAGGAGATTGCATTAAAATGGCAGCTGTCACTGGCAAAAGCAGGACTCACTTACAGCTATTGATAAAGTCAAATGCAAGTGTACAACTTAATGGTAGTTTTAAAAAGTTCGGTGTTTAAAAATGTAGTAAACCTTTCCTGACTTTAAAAATGTCAGTAGCTTTTTCTGAAAACTCTAGATGTAGTCTTTAGAAACAGATTTTCTTTTACATTGGAAAAGAAAGTTTTACATTGCTTTGAAAGTTACTTTGAGCATCAGGGTTGCTTCATGGAAGAAATCCAGCTTACAGGTGTAGGCACGCATGGGTTTCTAGATACCAGAGAGAGTTACAGGATATATGAAACATTTTGTGCATTTATAAAAGGATGTGCTCTCAGTTAAGTGCTAAACGTAATTTTTAGTTTTTGATTTTGAGATCCAATTCATACTATAGAACATCATATTTCCCAGGTGAGGAATTGAAATCCTTAATACTTCTGAAAATTATATACGTTAATTGGAGAGAAGCTCATATTCAAGACATGTATAAATAAAGATAAAATATATTTGTCTAATTCTTTCTGCTTGTGATTAAACAGAAAATCTTGCTTGCTGCTTTATCAATTTTTCCCATTAGGATGAAATTACCAAAGTTCGTGCAGATAACAAGTTAAATCTAAACCTGGAGAAGAGCAGAGTAAAAGAACTGGTAAGTTTTGGTTTCTTTCTTCTAGAAGCATCTCAACACTGAGTAATCTCCAAATTTGGGTCAGAGGATCTTACCCAAAGAGCATTTTTGTACTAACCTGTAGTATCACTCAGCTTCAAGATGGTACTAATCAAGGTTACTCGTCCTTATGCTGGTATATGCAAGGTGCCATAGGTTTGGGTCTTTATGTCTTGCCTGTTTTGATCTTGTTTTAGTATCAGGATTAACACATTACACTTAAATATATTAGATGTTCAATCTAATATGCTGACTAGCTGCCTAGAGGGTTCTCTATTTTATTAGTGTATCTCTTCCTCTATTTTCACACTTAATAAAGTTTACACATTTTGTTGAATCATCATTGAGGATGTTTCATTTCCCTATATCTAGTTTGTCAGGAAATACCTATCGTGGAACTAGTTGTAATTTTAATTGTAAATTATCCTGGTTCATACTGTTTTTGATCTTTGAAATACCTGGTAGATCTGAATTGATGTAATCTTAAATTAGGGTGATGTAGATGTAAAATTAGAAGATTAACAAGATTTTGCATTATACATAGCACTCTAAATAGAGTTCTGGTCTCATGGAGGTTTTTTTTCAGTAGCTTTTAGGATCTCAATGAAATGGTATCTTCTGAATTGAAGTATCTTTTATTGACTTTCTCTAAATTATTATTATTTGTTACTCAGTCTTTTTTCCCAGCTGTGTCATAAAGACATAATACTTATCTTCAATCCAAACAATAAGAACTGTTCAAGTAGATATAATTTATCTACTGTTTGTGCCCCTAGAAGTTTTTCACAGTGATTAGTTTAGGTAACAGCTGTGTTGGTGACTCAATATAATGACTAACAAGTCTGTTAGCCCGTGGTAGATGCTTGAATAAAGTACAATTTGAGCAGGTAGACTTCTTGTTTAAAGTTTAATTCTTCATGCTAATGTTTTAAAAAAACATCATATGAAATACAGTCATTGTGTATATCATAAGCTTTGTAATACTTCGGGCTTACAAAACCTATATGAAACCACTGCACCTGTGATAAATTAGGCAGCAATGTTTTCTTGTATATTCATGTAGGATCGTGGAATCTGGACTTTTGTCTTTCATGCAGCACACAACTTTATTTTGCCTTCCAGGAAAGGCAAACGGTGCGTGTCAACTTTCTCTTAAAAAAGTTGACCAGCTTTGTAGTCTGTTGTGCAACTATAATTTCATAGTTTCTGTGGAAACTGCTCTTCTTTTTTTCCTTTCCCCACCCCACCATTTAATTGCCAGCTCTGCAATGCGTGAACAGAAGAGGAAAAAGGCAGCTGAATGGGGAGCAGGTTGTAGCACATATGCTGAGATAGGGGAAAAGACATAATCCAGTATTTTCTATAGTAGACACAGCATCATTGTTATATTTACTTCAATTGTAATGTGACTAAGGACTGAATATCCAGCTTTCTGAGAATAAAACTCAGGTTTTTTGAAAATTGAAGGTTACTGTGCATTCTTACTAAGTTACTTTTCAGAAGAGAAATGTCCAAAGTTTTAGTTGTTTTAACTTGGAAGTAATAAGTAAAATGTTCTTATACTTCAGTTTTATGTGGAATAAGTGCTGAAAGAGAATTTCTTAATTTGTCTACACTGATGTTGGCAGTCTAATGTTTCAAACTCTAAATGCTTTATCTTTTTTATAGTTTTTTTATTTCATAGTTTCTTCTGCTTTATTTCTCAGAGAATCCTACATTGCTTATCTACATTGCACATCTCTTTTTGCTGTGATTTATATCTTAGTGTACAGATGTGATTTAAAAACTTGAAGTACAGTACAAAAACTTACATATATTCATGTGTTCATGCATCACAGTGCCTCTAAGCTTGCTGTTAAAAAACTCAAGATGTATCTGACAAAAAAAATTGAATTTTTTCTACACTGTAAGAAACGTGGGCTTCTCCCTGTTGAATTTCAGAGTGGGAGATTTAGCCTTGTCCTTCCTTCCTTTTTTTAATGCACTGTTATGTTTATGTTATTGTTACAGACGTGGTGATGGCTTGCAGTAAAAGGCCAACTTCACTGTCTTAAACCTAAGATTAAAATCCTTGGGTCTGACCTACAGAGTTCTAGATACAAAACAAAACTTTAAGAAACATCCAGAAAGAAGCCTGTAGAATCTAAATTATTCAGAAGATGTGTATTTGGCTAACTGCATCTATTTAAAGTAAAACAGATGAACTATTTCAGTACATAAAATTATTTTAGTTCTTATGGTTCTTTTGATACTGATCAATTCGTCAATGTGAGGTGCAATTCTTGCATTTCTACCCAAACATAATTTTGATTAGATTATTTTATAAATATTCTGCCATCTTGACACTTTGAAAAATGGAGATTTATATAAAATGTCTGAATTTCTTTTTTTATCCCTCTACTTCATTTTGCAGAATCTAGTGACTCTTTCATTAATTGTAGACATGCTGTTATTTGTCTTTATGTAATTTTCTACATTTGTAGCAGCCTGCTGTCTTTTAACTTCAGATCGGTCAAAAGTCCAAACAGAGCTCTAAATCTTTTTAAGGACTGTTTTTCAGTGCTGAGGCATTTATGTAGATTAATCGGATTTTAATGTTAAAATGAAATAAGCTTCCAGAGTGAAGGAAAAATGAGGTGCCTTTCCACGTGGGAATGTCAATAGATAAGGTTGTTGCTGTTTAACTCAGGATTCTGAGATGGGTGCCTG
The DNA here is from genome assembly GCA_013397755.1 of Cnemophilus loriae. Lineage (NCBI taxonomy): Eukaryota > Metazoa > Chordata > Aves > Passeriformes > Corvidae > Cnemophilus > Cnemophilus loriae. The sequence goes on along the minus strand of VZTF01002825.1, from coordinate 2,542,443 downwards.
ATGACCTCAGTACTCTTCACTGGAGACTGGTGCTTTTTCAGTTGTCTATGAGTAATTTAATTGCTCCAGTAGTGGGGCAGGAACCATTATAGGTGTCAAAGTAAATCAAGCTCGGTCATGAGTCAGAAAGGTAACCTGCTTTAAAGGTATGCTTCCTTATTTTGGATTTAACTTTTCCTTGAACACAAATAGCCATAACTTAAAAATAAGCCACAGCTTCCAATGATCCACAAACAAAAGGCTTCACGTGTGATACAAATGTTCTGTTTTTAACAAGTATACCATGGAGTTACAGAGGTCAGAACAATTCAAATTGTGAGTGCATACAGTGCTGGCTAAACATTTTGTTGATAGCTGAGTTTGATGTGATTTAAAAGCGTTCTCCCCTTTCTGAAGGCAGCAGATGGTTCAGTCTTGGTTGTGCTTGTATGCTCAATGGATTAGTCAACTGTTCCAGAGTTACTGTTCAGAGTCATAGGTCCTTGTTTTTCAGAAATGCAAATCTGCCAGCCTTTCTTCCAGCTGCTTACTAATATATACAGTTTTTGTGGAAGATGAGTGTCTGAAGAACTTGTTGCATTTCACATTTCTGAAGTGTGCTTGTTGAAAGGACAGCGGGTACCCTACAATGCTGTCTCCCAAGTGCTGTCAGACAATAATCTTGTCCAGATTATCTGTTCTATGTAATTTGGAAACAAAGAAACATGTTTTTAAGTGGAAAAAAAAAAAGGAAAAAAGTTTAAGGACAGTATAATGTTTAACTTTTTTTTTCCCCCTTCTAGTATTCACTTAATGAAAGAAAACTACTTGAAATGAGGACAGAAATAGTGGAATTGGTAAGAATTTAGTAGCTGATTATTACACCGCAAATCTTTTTGTACTTGTGTTACAGACCTGGTATCCTTTTTGGACTTGGTGATGTCCTTATGCACTTTAAGTGTCTACAGAATAAAAAGGCTTTCATATATATTATTAGACCCTCTCACGCATGTAGTATTTTCTGTAGATGAAATTCCACTCATAATGTGAAATTAATTCTTTCCCCCATGTTCAGGGAGAAACTCATTGCTAGACTGATTTGCCTTTGTTTTAGAGGAGGTTTTTACCAAGCGCTACTACTTCTCTTTGTTTCCTTTCTGTAGTTTAGGGAATTATCCCTAGGAAGTCATCTAGCAGTAAATCATTAACTCATTCACAATGTTTCAGTAGTGCTGATTTGAAACTATCAGCAACTCAGCAGCTGTTGTTCTCAGTTTACAAGTTGGATTTTTCAGTCTCTTCTGAGTAATAATTCTATCTCATATTTTTTTAGCAGAAGTCCTGTCTTCTGTGATAATCGAATTCTGAATTTTGAGCTGGTTTTGTGGTAAAACTCGTTTAAAGACAAAGACATGCTTTTCTACAACAGAAAACCAATTCTCAGTTTTTCTAGTGATCCATAAACCTCTCTGCTCCAGTATGATTCTGTCACGAGAAGCTCTTAGACTTCTCAATAGCTCTTACAATTAAGTAGTGACTTTAGTCAGTGGGCTGAATGACAGATTGAAGTTAATGTTTATGCTGTTAGATTGAGATAAGAAGGCATCCAGTTCTGCCAGTTTCTAGGTTACTTGTTAAGGAACATGTAATCACATAAATTTCCTGAGTTCACCAAATTATTCAGTTCCTTGGATATAATCAGCTAAGAAGGAATTTGTTCTCTTTGAGTAAGGGCTGTATTAGCTCAGCTGGTTAGAGCATGATGCTAATAATACCAAGGTTGTGGACTCCATCCCTGTACAGGCCATTCACTTCAGAGTTGGACTTAAGATCCTTGTGGATCCCTTCCAACTCAGAATATTCTGTAACTTCTGTAAGAATGCAAATTAACATGCATTTAAGGAGGAAGCAAAAATACAACTTGAAGGGATGGGTTAAATCTCTAAATTGCATCATTTTGTTGCTTTGCTTTTTAGCATGCACAACAAGACCGAGCTCTGACCCAAACAGACAGAAAAATAGACACAGAAGTTGCAGATCTGAAAACAATGCTCGAATCGCACAAACTTGATAATATTAAATACTTAGCAGGTAAGGAATCTGGTGGTTGTCTCTGATGGTGAAACTGCCAAACATTGTTAAATGTTTGGCAAACTCTCAATTGACTGTAATCGTAAAGACCCTGATTAAAAAAACCAAAAAACAAACTTGAAATAGTCTTAGGCAGGATTAGCAGCCTTATTTCTGTACTTAACCCAGAAGAAGTTTCCTATGATTCACAACTTTATTTTGCGTGGGCTTTTTTCAGGTTTTTGCCTTTCTTTATACTGTTAATAATAACGTGTGAGAAATCTAAAAGACTGCTTGTTAACAAGGACCAAAAAGTTCCTCTGTGCCTGACTTAATTTATGTAAGCAGCCTACTGCATGCATTACTAGGATTTCTTCATCATTCTGATGGTGATCTATGTGCAAAAAGGAACATTTCAGCTTTTCTGACTGTTCAAGGCCACATATTCTTTAAACTTCCATATTTACACAAGTGCTTGGAGAAAATACTATATATGTGTGCCTACATTATTGCCCTAGGTAACTTCAATATTTTGACGTTTTGCTACTGAGTGTGCAGTACTATTAAGTGAGGTTTGCAGTAGAAAATTATTCTTCTGATTTAGATTTTCTGATTATTTTTTCACAGTGGGTTTTGTCAAAAGCACAATCACATAAGCCTATTCATAGTATTTCAGACGTATCCTTTAGAGAGAACCAATAAAATGGAAAATAAAAGGTGCTTTATTAAAATTAGAGGAAATTCTTTTCTCCGCCATTCCTACTCAGAAACAAGTTGAACTCTACATGAAAGAGAAAAATAATTAAAAATCATTTGCATTGTGTTTGAAGTGCTCCTGTTGCAAACAAAGGCAAAAATATTTTGTGCATATATCTTGAAATAAAAATTTGGTTTCATTTAAGTAGAAATTTTAAAAATGGAAAACTGATAAGCCTTGTAAAAATGGCTTTCATTTATTCGTTTGCTAAATACTTGACTGTGATTTATTAATCCTATTATTTATTTCCTCATTTTACATCTGTAACTTGCTATATTGATCTTTTTGGAATGGTAAGCAAGTAAGGATTTCTTTCAGCCTTTTGACAGTTTTCCAGCATTATCTTTTTTTTTTCTCTCCTTCTTATTTGTCATTTTTATGCTCTTCCTACCTTGAAATGGTTTGTTGAAAATGAAAAAACGTAATTTCTCACATGGAGGTGGGGTGGTCATTGAACTTTGAGTCTTGTAGTAAGATGTGTACATAGCTTTCTGAGATGTTTTGAGAGCTATTGATTTAATGTTATTTAATGTCAATATTAATGCCATTTTCCTCCCCATCTTTATTTTCTTTCAGGTTCAGTATTTACATGCCTTACAGTAGCACTGGGATTTTATCGTTTATGGATATAACGAAACATGAATTTAAAGGGACTTCTTCGTCTGAGTTTCTAAAAAAAACAAGTTTTTAATCTTTGCCTGGATTTTAACCAAATCTTGACTATTTTATTTATTATTTTGTAAAGCAGACTGTGTTGAGAATGTAACCAAAGACGTGCCTAGAAACAAACTGTGCACATACCTGGCACATGTTGAACCTTACCTCTGACGGAAGCACTTCTGCCGTTTCCCTCCGTTCTGCGCTGCAGGGCACCTGCTGCTGCCAAGCGTCCTGCGTAGGCGAAGACTGGCATTCATGCCAATGGAGTGGGCCTGCATGCTGTAGAGAAAACCAATGGAATCATGTTCTGTAGCCTGTTATGACATGCTGGCGAGACTCAGTTGCACGTATTGCACTGAAGTATTTATTATTAGTGTAAAACTGAAGCTATGCGTTCTGTGGCTTGGAGGCACTCTTGCATAAGTGGAGTTTGTGCTAACTGAATCATGCTTACTTCCCTCCCTCTAACTCTTGTTCGTACAGTTGCTATGATCAAATATTTGTTTGCCTATTTTTGTAACATAGCTATCAGCTTGTTTTCCAGATGGCTGCCCAATCAGTTGTGTTCATGAACTAGTCCTGTGTAAAGATAGCAGTGTTCGCTGCTAGTTTTTTTTGTAAGGTATTTGTAGAGATTTTTGTGACTAACTTGCCTTTGGTACACATAAGTATCTGATACTCATTCCATATGCTAATTGCTTACCTTACCACTGTAACTGGAAGTTTGAAATGCAGTAACATACACTAGTTGCCTGAATTTGTAGTTAGGTGATACAAAGTATCTCAGGTGCTGCCTTCTTGATGAGAGGGAATTGATGCTTCTAGAAAGGAAAGAGATTTTAAATGGTGGTTATGAAGCAGGCTCTTAGGCAAGAGAACTGCAGTACTAACAGTCTTCTGGGAGTTTTATTGTTTCATTTCTTGAAAAATCATGTTGATTCTTCAAATGTGGAACTCTGATAGTGATTACAATAATTGAAGAGTAGTGGACACCTCTAAAGATGTTCAACCCAGTTCTGAACAAACCCACGTGAATCAGGAAGTGCCACTGAAAGCAGTGAAGAAAGATGTCCAGTGTATCCAGGTATCTGTCATTCTTCCACTGATGAAATGACAGTTTTAGTAGCAGAGCTGCCATCTGTGTTCCTTGAGTTAAGGGAAATTTCCCTTTCCTGCTTGCTCTTAGGAGGGGAGCTCAGTTTATGCACTGGTGATAAATGCTGTTAGAGCACAATAATGGCTTTGCTTAATGAAAGTAAAGCTTTTTGGCTACTTTGTGCCTGTACTGTAATAACCATTTAACTAACATTTTTGTGGTTGGAAGTGCCAACTTTGATCATGTGCAAGTGCAGAGGAAGAGATGGATGCCTGTAACAATACTATACTGGCCTGAAATAAAGAATTTTGAATATTTCATAGAATATGATGAGTTTTCCTTATAAAAGCAACTTTTTGATTTGAAAGTGGTCTCTTTGGTTGAAGGTAAGTCACTGCTCATAGCAAGTCTTTTAAGCTAAGAATTTGCAAAGTCAGTAGCCCATCCAAGACACTGAAGAGAAATAACAGAATTATTATTGTAGACTGACTTAACAGCCCCTCTAAATTAATGAATTTATACTCAAGAACTTCACTTTTTTGTTTAAAAAATTATTTTTTATACTAAGTTACAGGATTTGACACTTCAAATTAGACAAGCAATAATTCAGTTTTTAGAATGACTTTGCTATTGGTCTTATCTTCCCAAAGCAGATGGTTCTATATATGTCCATGGAATCAGTACATGTTGGCCTGCAGGCTTGTGCATCTGACAAATAGTTACTAAAATAAGTATTTAAGACTAATTTTAAACATAGGGCCTATCCTGCTAAAAACAGATACTGTGCAAATAAATTTCTATTTAGGGCAGGTGGAAGGAGGAAGTGAGAGATTATAGAGCACCGGCATCTTGGAATTACCAACGTGTCAGCAAACCAGCACTTCTTGGTGAGTGTTTAAGCAAGGAATAAAGTCAGTGTGTCATTCAGGAAAAATACGCTATAAATAGAACAATAATTATTATCTCCTAGCCTATGAAGTCTTCAAGTGTTATGTAAAAGCTTGTTTCTCCCAGTCTGTGTGCATAGACACAAAATCTTCTCTCATTTACTCTTTTTTTTAACACTGTCTCATCATATATACCACAGGTATTTATTGGCTTTCCCAAAATTTAGAAAATCCCTCCAGATACTTCCAAACACAAAGCTGACAAAAAGATTTAAATTCAAGGAATGAGCATTTTGGTACAGGTAAGAATCTGTTACAGAATCGCAGAATGGTTTGGGTTGGAAGGGGGCATTAAAGATCATCTGGTTCCAGCCCCCCTGCTATGGACAGGGACACCTTTCACAGACCAGGTTGCTCAAAGCCCTATCCAGCCTGGCCTTGAGCACTTCCAGGGATGGGGCATCCACAGCGTCTCTGGGCAACCTGTTCCAGTGCCTCACCACCCTCACAGTAAAGAACATTTTACTAATACCTAATCTAAACTGACCCTCTTTGAGTTTAAAGCCATCACCCCTTGTCCTGTCACTACGTACCTTCATACAAAGTCCCTTTCCAGCTTTCATGTAGCCCCTCTCTTCGGGTACTGGAAGGTGCTATAAGATCTCCCCAGAGCCTTCTCCAGGCTGAACAGCCGCATCTCTCAGCCTGTCTTCATAGGAGAGGTGCTCCAGCTTTCTGAGCATCTTCCTGGCCTCTGGACTTGCTTGAGCAGGCCTATGTCCATCTTATTTTGGGACCCCAGAGGCAGATGCAGCACTCCAGAGCAGAGGTCTCACCAGAGCAGAGCAGAGTGGCAGGATCACCTCCCTTGCCCTGCTGGCCACACTGCTTTTTATACAGCCCGGGATACAATTGGCTTTCTGGTCTGCAAATGCACATCTCTTGAATGTTGAGAGTCAAATGATCACTAAATCATAGATAAGAGCTCTGAGTTGGCAGTTCTCCAAATTTGTTTCTGTAAGACTCTGCATCATGCTGTATGTTGTCTCTAGTTGGAATCAGGAGCAATTCTAAATGTACAGAGATATGTTTCTGCTTTGATTTTTAATTTGCAGAGCTCTGTCAAAAGATGCAAGTGAAAAATAAATGAGATTGTTTTACCATAAAACCACTTCAGTTGTGAAAACCTGCAGTAGCTCCCCAGTGATTCAGAAATCACAGAATATTTGCAGCTGGAAGGGACCCACAAGGATCATCAAGTCCAACTCTTAGGTGAATGGCCTGGATGGGGATCAAACCCACAACCTTGGCATTATTAGCACCATGCTGTGACCAACTGACCTAATCTCATGTATCTGTTCATTTCCTGCCTGGCATAAAAAGAAATAAAAAAGAATAAAAGAAAAAAAAAAATCCAGAAATGTTAGATCTCTCACACTCTCTCTTTAAGTCAATTTACAAGCTGAAGCTAAGCTCCAGCCCTAATTTGCTTTCAAGAAAAGTTCATTTCTATTGTGAGCATGTAAGAGTCTGTCTATACTAACACTAGTTGTGAGATTTTCCTGTGAATTTCCCTATTTACATAGCAAAGACAGGATGTTCTTTAAGAATTTTTTTCTGGAGAAGGAAATTGAGAATCATTCCATTTGCTGGGTGACCTAAGTTGCACCAAAACTTCTTTGTGTTTTGCAGAACAAATTGAGATCCAGAGTTCTTACAAAACTGTATTTACTTGTGATATGTTACTGGGAGTGTCATGAGTTTGTCTATTTTGCTCTCCTTGTTTTCAGTAAAAATCTGTAAGGCAGCAGTCTCCCTTTCACTGGTATGTATTAGACAAATTGTTTGCTTCAAGTATTTTATTACTATTAAATCCCATGCAGTCTAGCCCCTTCTGTATTGGAAGTGTTGCTTGCATCATTCATTTCCCAGAATGTTGTTGAGTTGTACTTAAAACCACAAGTTGACAAATGGAAACATATTTTTAATGTAGATACGAAATCTGCTTCAATTTTACTAACCACAAATGTTTTGGTTTACTAGAATAACACTTCTCCTAGTTGTGAATGTTCACTTAAATGACCTTTCCAAAAATGGTGAAATCCCAGCTCCAAGCAGCTATTAACAGTACCTTCAAGATGTTTTGAGTCACACTGTTTTAGTGGACTTTTCTTACTCTTGCTACCATCTGCAGACCTAGCACAGGAAAACTGGTGAGGTTTTTCATGTGGTTTGGGTTTTTTAGGTTTTTTAAATCAGCAAAGTTAGGTAAATTCCTGTAACTAGTTCTATTGAACTACTGCAAGATGTTAGTTAGACACAGTTTTTCATCTCCCCATTGAGTTTTCAGGAATCAGGTAAACTACCTTTTTTATGATTTCTAAGAGTTATCAAAATTTTGCAAGACAGTTTAACAAAACTGCTATTTAAAGTCTCTTTTCAAGGAATAAGTAACATTACTTTTTAATGTTTTAATATATTTGAAAATTATTTATTAGTTTCAAATACAAATGTTTTCTTTTTAATTGTTTTTCTTTTATTTATATCAATCTTGAATTTAAAGGGTTTTTTGTTGTTGAGGTTTTTTTGTTGTTGGATGTTGTTTGGGTTTTTTTTATTTTAGAGTAAAGATTTCTGTATAAGCAATACATTTCCTTTAGTGTCTAAATAGAAAGTTCATTTACAATCCAATAAGTGCTTGGAGTTTTGGGGGTCGCCATAATCAGAAACAAATGCATACACCCTTGGAGACAGATGGCCTGCTGTGTCTTTGTTAGGAAAGCTTCCTTTGTCTTAAAACATATTTTTTACCCTATCGGCAAACATTTTAAAGCAGTAGTGTTGATTCTTTATTTTACACTTAAGTTCTATGTCACTCCAGTCACCCCTTATCCTCAACATGCAGTTTTGTAACTACATAAAGATCACAGAGGAAGATAGCCAGTGTTTGCATAGTGTTCCTTTGAAATCTGCCCGTTCCATGGAAGAAGATTTTTGGTTTTCTTGGGAGGGTGCCCAGCTGGTATCGAAAACAAAATACTGGAAATCAATAACAAAATATTGCAGCAAATATCAACCTTGGGCCAGTGTTTATCTCCGCAGTGAGGCATGTCAGTGTGGTGTAATATTTCAAATACCCCACGTCCTATATGCACCCTGTCAAACTTTGATGTTCATTAGGTTCCCCATTGTATTCTGAGGTTATATCAGCTTGATTCAAGTCATGAGTAATACTGCTCATGAACAGTTTCTTCTTGTTGCATGAGTAAAAACATAGTGAGGGAAAAAAAGAAGGGTGGTGTGTTGTTTTGATTGTGGTTTGTTTTTTTTCCCTGCGGGGAAGTGGCACATGTTCTGTGAGAACTTTAAACAGAGCTGTGTGGTACATGAATATAACAGTGGCATATTTATAGCAAGCAACTGAATTTGGTCAAATCAAGCTTGTATACAGGGCTCCAGGGTTTGCATCAGAACCGACAGAGACAGTAATAGTTGTCTTGGGGGTTGGGAAGGGAAGCAGGGCAGGTTTCTCAGCATGAAGGGAAAACTCGGCATTTGTACTGCTTACACTTTAATCTCCAGCATGCTTTGGTCTTTCTCCATTGTTAGAAATCCTGTAGTCCTCTTGTGCAGGATTTTTGGGAATGCATGTTACTTTATGAATAGGCAGCTATTAAATGTGTCACTTTCAATTGTGATTTTGTCCAGAATAATGTGTCATTCCAAGTCATTCTCTTCTCTTTACCCAGGATCTGTTTTCTTGTGGCAAAGGTATACTATGCTTTATACACTTACAAAGTTCTCTTAGTGATGCAAGAAATGGATAATACAAAGGCCACTTCAGAAACTCCTTTTAAAGGCTACTTACCACAACCAGATCCAGATAGTGGCAGGAGATTTTAAAAATCTTTTATATCGTGGCTTTCAAAGAAGTCAGTTCCATTGCCTTATGATTTACATGCAGAGTTCCCTTGTGTTCCTCGACTCCAGCTAAGCCAAGGACCTAACCACCTCTTGTCTGAGCTACCAAGCTCTTCACTGAGCATTTCAGACCAAATAAAGTGACTGGCATGAGCCTATTAAAAAAAAATGACCTCTGCTGGTGCTCAGAAGAGACTGAGCGTGCCTACTGTGGATCTTGCATGTGGATTTTATATTTTTGTTCAGTGGATATTTTTTATGTAGTTAGTTACCTGGTCTCACATGTTACATTGCACCACCACTCAGGACTGGGCCCTGGGAAGCTTTTTAAGAAGGAGCTCAAATTGTATGGAAATTGAGGGGGAGGAAGTACAAAATATGGCACACACCTCCAAAAGTCCATAGGAAAATTATCACAGAGATGTTAGTATTTTCATTCCCTCTAAAAAAGAACCATGTTTAAAAATAAACCGAGTTGATTTGTTTCTTTAATCCTTCCAGTCACCTTCCAGTCTCTGCATTGCAGCATGCTCCTCTACGTGAATTGTTTCAGTTTTAATAATCTGGTTTTGGGCATACCCAAACTACAGCTCTCGAAAAAAGCTATGCTAAGATATTACTCTCTCTTTTTACTACAGTAAAAATGCATTCAAGACTTCAGCACATTTAACAACGTATTGTCTGCTGAGCTGCTTAAGCAGTTCATGTGTCTTGTTTGCAACAGGGTCCCAGTTTGCCCTGAGGTATCAGACCACGCCTGACAAGTTATAAATTTGGTGATTCATAAGGTGCAGCTAACTGGGGGGTTGGGAATGTCTAAGGAAGCTAATCCTGTTTGATAAACAGTGGTAGTCATCAGCTAACGAAGCAAAAATATGCTCACTGTGAAAGGTAAATATTTAATAGAAACCTCATCTCCATTTACTTAAAGGCCAGGTTTTTTTGAAAGGTATTTTCTTTTTCTGCTGTTCACTGGCAGGAAAAAAAGAAAAAAATCATGGCTCTGTACTTGGGCACTCTTAGCTCATTGTCCTTTGCAGTTCCTATCTTTGAATATTCAATATGTCATTTAATAAATTCTTTTGGATTTTTTTATATGCTATTTGTAGTTTCAACATTGTTTTCAAGCTTTCTTGTCCCTGCCAGGTTGTAGAGAGATTTGGAGAAGGCAGGGGTTGTTTTTCACTGTGTTCTTAATGAGGGATTTAATGTATTTCTTAATAAAACAGTGTTCAATGCATTGAAATATGACCAAAGGCTCCCTCGCAAGCCTTTACTTGTTGACTGAAGTTAAAGGCTTATTTATATGGAGGTTTCATATCAGTCTTCTGATTGATGCTTGTTTAAGTTTTTGTACAAATTGTATTTCAAGTAGCAATTTAAATATTTTTGTACACTGTTAGTACATCACCACATGCAGCAAAACCACAAGACCCTGAGGTACTCAAATATCTCTGAATAAAACAAGCCGCTGGATCACATATAAACAGATACAAATATAGGGGGGGAAAAATTGCAAGGTGCTAGAAGTCTGTGTACTGTATAAATTTCTAAGATACCAAATAGATAAGACAGGAGCAACGGTGAAAGAAAACATAAGCAAAGCCAGTCTCTTTGGTCCGTAAATGAAGGTTAAGGCATGCAGCTCCTCTTTGCTGTTGGACAAAACCCAGCAATGGAGACAGGCAGCTGTTTAACCACTGCCTTTGCAGCAAGTGTAGCTGTCTGTTCCTGTAACTGCTGGTTAACCCAGAAATCTCTTCACTGTGAAGGTGGTGAGGCACTGGAACAGGTTGCCCAGAGAAGCTGTGGATGCCCCATCCCTGGAAGTGCTCAAGCCAGGTTGGATCGGGCTCTGAGCAACCTGGTCTATGAAAGGTGTCCCTGCCCATGGTAGGGGTGTTGGAAACAGATGATCTTTAAGGTACCCTCCACCCCAAACCATACTCTGATTCTGTTGAAATGGAGAATTATTTTGTGTACTTTTCTACTTTCCTGGGATGAAGCACTTTATTACAAATAAGTGAAGTTTTATATCAACTGCGTTAGACTTGGTGTGAAAATCATAACTTAAACATGTGATGGGAGTTGGCTGGTTTTTAGACCTTTTACCTATGTTGCTCTAGCATACTGTGTTTGGGTCTTGATTGCTAATGACCAAAGGATGATTGTTCCTTGCTAATTACCCTTACTGAAGTAACAGCTGGGCTAAGTGATGCGGTGATAGGTCTGAGTCAGAATGAGCTGTAGCCATGCTGGTGAGATTTCTGTAGGCAGATTAGAGAGATAGCCTATAAAAGGCCAAAACCAAGAAAAGTGAGCTGCTTCTTGAAGCACTGCCTCAGGGGGAGGAATACTTGAAATATATACAGATAATGAAAGGGAAAAGCTCAAGAAATGGTAACATTAAAGAAGGCCTAGGACCAATAGCAGGAGCAAGTTAGTTGCTAAGTTACGAGGCAATTTTTGGACAGCAGCTATGTAGGCAAGGATGGTTTAACAGGTCTGTGCCAAAGTTCCCATGTTCGGAGGTTACATGGAAGCATTATGTCAGCATCAAATCCCCACACACACAGTGCAGCAATTCTGTTGCTGGGAAAGATACCTGCACTGCCAGGGAAAAGACTGCCCTGCTTTCCACTCCACATAGGGCTGGGAGAGCTGGGCAGCACCAGCCTTTATGCCTCGCTCAGTTCCACACTCAGATGAGTCCCTCAAATTCCAGCTCCTTCTGGGATAATTATATAGGAAAATCCAGCTTTTGGGAGCAGGGAGGTAGTTCCTGACTGCTTTTCATAGGACTTCCTACCAGGTCAGCAAGCACTTTAATTTCTGCCCTCTCAGAAGAGATCCCAGCCTGCCTGAGGACGAGAAACAATTGGCCTTGGCATAATCTCTTCTGCAGTGGGGATGAAATAGGGCCATTGAATGATAAAAAGAGACTCTACTCTTTGCTAGGATCCCAAGGGCTGAAGGGCTTTTCTCCCAGAACGGATTCTAGCATTTCCAAAGACAAAGGATGGTGAATTCAGTAATGAGTCCCTAGCTAGCCAGCATAATAGATTCACTCTATTTAAACATTGTCCCAAGAGACCTGTACGTGGGTTGCTTTTTTTTCATTTGTGGTCTCTGCTACCACAGAGCTCAGATCGATGGAAGTGCTCATCAAATATGTAACTGGCACTTGTGATGCAGATTGATAAATATGGCTAAGTGCAGCTGTGTGTTACAGAGACTTTGTTCCTTGCACTGATGCTGTGGACTGACACAGTCTGTTGCCAGAATCTTGATTTCATTCTTTTTGGTACGTGATAAATGTTAGTCAGCTAGACAGACTGATGAAGCCACATTTGATCTGTATGACAATTATGATTCTTCGAGCTCTTTCCCTGGTACATCCAATATGATTTACTGTGGATTGATACCTCCACTCATTCAGGGAGCTGTTCAAATAATACAAAGGAAAGAATACTTGGAAATGTAAAATGAAAATTGCACAAAAAGTATAGCTTTAGCAAGAGTAGATTGTGCCAGACTAATGTGGCAGCTTTCTTTGGTAATAACTGTATAACAGACTTCCTAGGCAAAAGAAACACAATGGATCTAATAGATCTTGACCACAGGTTCCACATAATCTAATTTGAAGGAGACACAAAGATAATGCTGTTAAGAAGTTACCTCATGAGGGCAAGACAAGTACAGTTCTGTTCATTGCTGTTCAAGAACGACCAATTCAAACTGTAAGTGTTCTGAAGAAGGGCTACCAGGCTGTTCAGAAATATGATTCATTTACCCTAACAAATGAAAACTGAAGTCAAGCTGACTCTGAGAATGCTCTCATGGGTGCTATGTTAGTAGCAAACACAAGATAAAGGAAAGAATTATTTAAGGTGACAGGCACAGACTTGCCACAAGTACACTTAGGGTGGAAATTATAAAGATAAAGACCATCAGAGAATTTAGGATTTGGAGCAGGAGTCTAGTAGAAGCAGCAAGAAGAGATGTGGCTGGAAAACTTGTGTAAACCAACAGAGTCACATTGTACCGTGTCGTGCTTATCTTAGCAAAGACAGGACTCCATAGGGAACTTACATCTGTTGTAGGTTTATATAAACACTGGAGAGAAATGCTTTTTATTGTTTGGCTATCTGTAAACTTGTACCAGAGCTGTAATACAACATTATATCCACTGATTCAAATGTCAGGACTATGTCAGCATTTTTTTACTGTAACTTCAGTAGATCAAAAAACACGTCATGCCCTAGTGTTCAATGAGTACAAAGAATGGGATTTTTAAAGGCTTGGGGTTTTTTAGTCTTCTAATCTTCGGCCAATGCATATGAAATAATTTACTATAAAACTCAAGACATCACTAATGGGCTATTCCCCTCAGTATGCATTTGAAAGGGAAAACATCTAGATTCTGAAGTGTGCTACACCTTATTTTGATCTTGAAATGATCTTTTAAATTTCTTTAGAGATATTTTTAATATATATGCACATCTAATTACAGCTAAAGATAATTTGTACTTCAATTATCCTCCCTTCCTGCTAGGTCCTCAGCAGATGAACAAGCCCAGAGAGAGTCTTTAGCCTGGGTGCTCTCTGCCTCACCACACCTTGACAGATCCTCTCTCCCGCTCCCAGAAGTCTGAAGATGAAAAAGGGTAAATGTGTGTAAAATGTGTGCGTATATATATATATATATATATATATATATATATATATATACATACATGAAGGGAGGGCAGGGAAGGACACATCTGCCCTGTTTCACATTCACTGTATCCAGCCTTAGTATTTCAACAGAGTTACTTCTAAACACACAGCCCTGGTTTGAAAAAAGGAGTTTCCCACACTGCTATGAAAAGTCATTTCTTGGAGTGTCAGAATCCAAGGCTCACAAGCAATTTGGTTGTTTTACAGTCTTCTTGATCTCCCTTTATGATTTGCACATTCTGTTCCTTATTCAACCCAAAACAGCAGACACCTCATTTCACCCCAGCCTTAGTGCCTTGCCCCACTTCAATCTGGGCACCTTCCAGCTGCTGCTCCCAACTCTCCTGGTCCTGCATAGCCTTTTGCTGGAGATCTGGGGTGCAATTCCAACAGCTGGTCTCAGCCCAACTAAGGCTGATGGGAAGCTGCAGGCATTTTGAGGAGAATACATGAAATGGAAGCCTTTTCTTGTCTCTTGACGACACAAGTAACCTCTGCTCCTTTTCCGTTCACCAACTCCAACTGCTGGTCACCATCCAGCTCTCGGATGTTGCAACACTGCATTGCGAGCCTCTGTGTTCTCATCCTTTGTTCTGAAGCCCTGATCCTGCTGGCAACACCGTGTTTTGCCTCTGGCAAAATGATACACATCTGCTGCTCCTCAAGGGCTGTCTGTCATTCTGCCCTCCTCTACCAATACAAGAGTTGCCATAATTGAGATTTTCAGGTGTGATGGGAAGAGGAAATTAAGTGATTTGGGAGGTGCAAGCTTTCAGCTTGCCTGTCCTCTGTTATTTACTTCTTTTTTTAGTTTTCCTCAGGAGAAATAGATAAGTTCCTTTAAAGCAGGTTCTTAGTTGGCAGCTTGGTGAAGGAGCAGTGGGAGTGTGTATTAAAGAAACTGGAATAAACAACAAAACCAAAACATAAGGTCACAATTCAAGCAAATATGCCAGAGGGAACACTAGGAGCAGATGATGTTTATTGCTCAGTGTAGTCTAAAGTCCAGGCAGTGTGAGAATGCAGTCCAGTGGAGCTCTCCTAAAGCTGAGAATGGAGAGGTGCACAGAGATCAGGCCACAGAGGAGGCAGCATGTTTTTCTTTGAAAAGGGTCAATAATGATTGTGCAGTAGGCTGGAAATATTTAGTCATATAAAGGGTGCCAGTGTTAGCAGCAGAATAGAAGCTTTGACACATTTCTTTACTAAAAAAATGAATCAGACATTAACCGTTAGTGTGAGACAGCAGGTCAGTCACCATTTCTTACACAAACTATTGCAGCTGAAAATGACTGTGGGAAAACTTCCTAATTAGCCCTGCTGGGGTTTTTTGTTTTTTAAGACGAGAGAAGTAGCTGAACTTCTGAATCTAGTTTCCTGTGGAAACAAAGCTTACACAATCAGTGTTTGTCCTGTACCTAATAATTTTTGTAACCCTCTGGCAAATCAGGTTTTGACTAAAGTTGAAAGAGTGATAGTGTTGGACATGATTATGTTTTTTTTAAACATTTCGTGAAGTCTGGCAGCAGGATAAAGGACAGAATCAAGTTACTGCCCTGACTGAAGAAAAGGCTCTCAGCCATTATGTGTTGGTCCCAGCCAGCTGGCCAGGCAGCACACACGTGCCGACAGTGAGTATATTTCTAGCTTCAGACCAGCCCCAGTTTGTTGTCTCTTGGTAGTGGCAGGGCGATTGGAGGCACGAGGAGAGCTGGAATTATTGTGGTGAAGAGAAAGAGATGTGGGACAAAGGACTCAAATCCGTAGGAAATCAGGCTTCGTTAGTTGTGCTGCTCAGGAACAACATGTTTGTCTAACAATAGCTTTCTGCCCCAGCACATACGTCAGAGCCAGATTAGATTTCTATTTGCATACCTCCTTACCTTTCTCAGGAATGCCTCCGGCATAAAACTCCTCAATTTCTCTTTCTTCCTTAAGGCATGGGTCTTCTGGAAAGTAACTGTAAAAGTTGTATCTTATTTCTTAATAGATTTATTACTTTGTTTACTTAAAGTCAGATGAACTGGGTTTAATAACCACATCAAATGTTTGCTGCTTTTTTTTTTTAATCCTCTTGGCTCTCCAGATATAACATAACAGAGAGAGAGAGAGCAAATGAGCTGGATGCAATTGCATTTTGTGCACACACACTGAAAGCAGAACCTGAAGACAGCATTGTTGTGCAATGTAAACAAGGCATAAACTTATCCTACTGAACCCTAGTAGCTAGTGATCTGAGAGGGAAAGAATCCAATGGATTTCTGAAGCATAGGGATGAGTCTGTAGTACTGACAGGAAGAACAGGATTATTTTGTTTTCTTTAGAACTGAACACATTTTATACTTACTTTTTGAAATAATAAGCATGGAAAAAAAACAACCCACAAGAAAACTTTTAACAGCCACGGTACAAAAGAATGCTGTAGTAACCAAGAGAGTTTTTAATCTGCAGGGAGAGAGAACAGGAGCTATGCTCTTCTTTCTGTCTTGTGTAGTCTGAGGTCTGTATTATGCTCATTGTAATGATATCAGTGTTTCTAAATTAAAGTGGCAATGTCTAGATTCCACAGGGATGTGTGTCACAGAAATGCATGTGCTAGTAATTAAAACAGAGTGTTCAAATATTGCTTCATATTCAGACAAGAACCTTTTTATGCAGTTGTGTAATAAAAAAAAAAAAAAAGGAAGCTAGAGCCAAACTGAGGGCAGCATTAATACACTGCAGAGCTACTGACACAACGTGAGACCTTGTGCACTATTGCTGCCACCAGCCACACTGAAGAAAAGAGGTGTTTTCAAATATTAGGTAGCATTTCAGAAAGTTTTTATGGAAGTCCATTCAAACCCCAGCTCTACGTTCCCACTGCTAAGAAACCACTTAGAAAATTCACTGCAAAGAATAACTAGTCACCTAGAAAGCAAATGAGATACAACTACAATGAAACAGATACTACTTTAGTAGATCCTACCTCTAGACTACTCAGTATGGAGCCATCAGTATTGTGCCTTTTCAGGGGCAAGTATTTGGCGCTTCAGGGGGAAAAAAAAAAGGTACAAAGAGGCAACTGGGCTGTGCTGCACTTCATGGGGTAGGGGATAGTCCTTCCTGATCCCCCCATGGACAACGGGTTTGTGAAAAGATATACAGAGCAATTACCCTAATCACAGTCTTAGCAAATGCGATTAATGATCAAACAGTTTTCCAACGTTTTGGCAAATCCTGTCTTAGTGTTATTTGCCTTGAATTCCTCCCACTGCAATAAGCTGTGTAAGTTGACAAAATGCAAATTCAAAAAGCACTACCTTTTTTATCCCAGGGGTGCTATAGCTTGATTATACCCAACCTACTCTTCAGTAGCTGACCTAATTTCTTCTGTTGTTATAATTTTAGAAGGAAGTTTTTACAGGCTCTTTGTACATGATACGGATTAGTAGTCCAAGGTATCTTGGCCAAAAAAAGAGGATGAAAAATATTCTTTTGTTCCCAGTGCATTGCTGGTTTAATTTAGTCAGGTGTGTCTGGTGGAGGAACAGAGGAGTCACATTTTAAGGCTTGCTGATTTTGCTCCCAACTTGCCTTTATGTGTTCTGAGGCTAAAATAAAGTTTGTGTGGCACATGTAGTGTGGCTAAAGAATTTGCTCCACTCATTAGCTGAACTGCCAAGGAGTTTTACACTGGGTCAAAGCTAATGCCTTGGCACTTCACAATCTAGCAGCTCGGATCTGCTTTCAAAACAAACACCTCAAATGTGTCAGTAAAAGGCTAAAATACACCCACTGGGCAAAGCCCAATACTGTGGCTGCGTGAGTCTTAGGCTGAGTCAAGGCAATCCTACTAAAAGCAACACTAAAAGCCCAGAGAAGTAGTGAAGGGGATGGAGTTTGTCTCATACAATTTTTGTAGTAACTTGCTATAGTCTGTTGATGTTTGCTCAGTCACACCTGGTCAAACAGGTTTACATTGTCTCCTGCCTCATTATCTGTTCCTTTTCTTTCTTTCTTTATTTTTTCCTTTTCTTTTTTATTTCCTTTTCTTTTTTCCTGTGGTTTGGTTTGGTTTGGTTTAGTTTGGTTTTTTTAAACTTTTTTTAACAGTTGTGCCAGAATTATTATCAGAAAGTATCAATGTGATAAAAAGTGGGCTTCAGAGGCCTGTCCTGAGTTCACACTACACTGAGAAATTAGAAAGTAGTTTTTGCATGGCACGAGCTGAAAACTTTCCCCTTGCTCACAAGAGAAGAAAGGCTGACTTGCAGCAATTTTTAATCCAGGAATACAAACTCTGTGGAGATGAACTCTCTTGAACAGCTGTGACAGCAGTGCTAATTTAGAGTAAAGCATTTTTGGACCAAATAAATGGCACACCAGGGAGAGTAGGAGGTCTGGAAGGAGGCTGCAGAAAGTGCGGATGAGTAACCTAGGTTATTGTACTAATGAGATTATGTTTTGCTTCGAGATCTACTGCAGAGAGAGCCTGAGTCATTTTGTCTTGGCCTATGTCATGGGGAGGGGGAGGCTAAGATTTAATCACCAAAATAGCCGTATTGCTGCCGGGGTGTATCTTGGTTCCCTGGGCATCCCCTCACAGCTGCCCAGGAGAGTTACACGGAACTTTTCCTTTTAGTCTTCTCTATGCCACCAGCCACCGTTTTCTCACCAAGCCTCTCCAAGACCTCCCTTACCTTCAGGCAGTGCCCCGCACACCCTCCAGGCTTTTTGGCTTCTCCACTGATGCTTGGTGAGATTGCTTTTTCCCAGGATCCAGCCTGGGAAGTGTCTGACAGCAGGGAACCCCCGCTTCTGCCTCCCACCCCACTTTCTCTGGGCTGGGACTTCCCTTCCTACTGTTGGGGCCACCCCAAGCACCCTGTTACCAGGGAACCTCTCTGCACTGCTGGGAGCCCCCCTCTCCAGGGAGCACAGTTTTCCTTTCCCTGCAGGCATTGCAATGCTATCGGCCCCTGCTGAGCTGGTGTTTGATTTCCCTGTTTTATCTCCAAGCACCAAGTAGAGCATTTCATATCTACAAAAAAGTGTATGTTATATATCCTGTTACAGTGATATAACATAGACTGGTGTAAGTCCCTTTTATACAGCTTATCAGACTCCTTCATAGGGAATTAATTTATTGTGTTTTCATTATATTGAGGTAGTTGCAGCAATACATAGTTCTCCATGTAAAAATAAGATAAGAAAAATCCCCTAGGTAAGGGAAATTTTGCTGGTCAATTTTAGAAAAACCTTCACATGCCTAACTTCTGTTTCAGGAATCCTGAGATTTCCCATAGGCACTGATGATAACTTCCTTCTCCAAGTGATAGAGGAGCCACCAAGGAGAGGTGCTGTGCTGCACCTTGTTCTCACCAACAAGGAGGGTCTGGTGTGGAATGTGAAGTTCAAGGGCAGCCAGGGCTGCAGTGACCATTGAATGGTGGAGTTCAAGATCCCTAGGGCAGCAAGGAGGGAGCACAGCAAGCTCACTACCCTGGAATCCAGGAGAGCAGACTTGGGCCTTTTCAGGGATCTGCTTGGTAGAGTATCACGGGATAAAGCTCTGGAGGGAGGAGGGGCCCAAGAAAGCTGGTTAATATTCAAGGATCACCTCCTCCAACCTCAGGAATGAACTATCTCAAAAAAGAGGAAGTCCAAGAAAGAGGAAGTCCAGCAAAGCGGAAGCCAGGAAAAAATGCCAGGAAGCCTGAACTGATGAAAAACTTGGTCTAGTAGAAGGTCTCCTTGCCCATGGAGTGGGGTTGGAACTCAATATTTAAGGTTTCTTCCAACCCAAACCATTCCATGATCCAGCTGCATGCATGACTAAAGTGAGTAACTGCATAATTATATTTCGGTAACTCCAGCCTTCTCCACTGCTCCCCTTTCCTCAGTTATCTCCAGTCTGCCATCATTCAGACTTCGTGCTCCACTAGCACAAAGCGCAGTGCCCAAGGGGATGTTTGCTCACAGATGTGTTCGCTATGGGTACATTTTACAACTCACTTGTTCTGTCAGAATCCAGGTGTGATATTGATTTAAAAATTTGAAGGAGAGAGAACTCATCTTCAAGTGTATTCAAACTTGTGTTTAGCTTTACTCATTGCTTTTAGTATTAGGCAGAACTGTCAGTAGAGTTTTTATGGGACTGGTTATACCCCAAAAATATAAGCATTCTTATGGCTTACAGCAGTGGTGGCAGAGATGCATCCACAGAGTATCAGGATCTGGGGCTCCCAACTTGCAAAATTACTTTGTTTAGTTCCCTTCCAACCCAAACTATTCCATGAGTCTATGGACATTAACAGAACTAAGCACTGTGCAGAGGATGAAGCTCTAAATTAGAAAGCACTAGGCAGAAATTCAGATAGACTATGGAATTGCTGGACTGGGCAAAAAAGCTGTTAGCCTTGTAAATTAATCTCATTCATTTTTTTCCTTTCTCAGTGTAGTGAAACCACAATTTCTGTCCCTCATGTCATCCTTTAAAATATTTTAATGTTTGTGTCAGCGCATTCCAGGCAGTTAATAGATTCTTTCATGTATTTGTGATTGCTTGACTTTCATCACTTTACATTTATTTGTTCATGGTACATTTTAATTCCTCAGTGGGGGAAGTAAAAAGTCAACGACCACTAAACCCATTTCTATCAGTTTTACCAAATTGTTCTTTAATCAATAATGAGCATTTTTTTTCTTTCCTTAAAACTGCTAAAAGAAAATCCAGTTTCCTAGCTAGTTTCTTCAAGTTTACCTGAAAGAGACGGGGTGGAAAGGGAAGATAGATTGCACGAGTTTTATATTTGTATTATAGCTATTCAGGTGGAACAAAAATAAGTATTTAAAAACAAGTGGCAACAGATTTTTTAAGGATTAGTGTTTATATCACAAATAAAGCAAAAGAAGACAGACATGGCACGATAAGAAGTAAAAGTGGTCAGAAGTGAGTGTGACTGTGAAGGAGGAAGAAAATCAAAGGTTGAATGATGGTAAAAGAGAGAGTCAGGGAAGGGACTTAAACCAACGAGAAAATGGGCAAGAATAAGTGTACTGACTTTTGTTTGTGATAGGGATGAAGAGGCTATTAAGGATGTCTCCCGTAAGGATAGATGGGGGAAGAAAAAGCAGGGAACATACAAGAATGCTGTGACTTTGAGAGAAAAGGTTGCAAAGCCTGGGCATGGTTGCCTGCCTTGAGGCAGGACTGACTTTGATTAGTTCAAGCAACAGGGTAGGACAAAAGGAAGAACAATGCTTAAAAAGAGACTAGAGGAATCAGATTAGCACTTCAGGGGGCTCCTTGGGAGTTCAGCAGCAGCTGTATGAAAGTCGAATTGGCAAAGACACTTCCCCAAGAAGACATAATGGCTAAAATGTAGGACTGGATGGATGAAGAGGCCGAGATAAATGCATGTCACTGGTGCCACTGTGACTGCGTACTGATACACTGGGAAAGGCAGAATAGTGAAAGCCTGCTGAGATTTCCATGGGAAATGGAATGGAAAAGGAAGCCTCAGCTGTCAAAAGGGAGAAGCAAAGATGGAGTTGTGATAGCCAAGGAGAGAAGGTGTTGGGAGGACAAAGAAAGTTGGCAGAGAGATGATAGAAGTAAGAGACAGGGATCAGTGAAGATATAAAAAAAAGACAACATCATTTAAGGAAGCAGAAGTCATGAGAGTGATTTCAGTAGTGCAATGAGAGAAGATAGCAGAATGTCAGAATGCAAGACAGAGTAGAAAAGAAGCTTGAAAGTATTCTGTGTGTGTGAGTTGCGGTTTTAGTCTTGGTGAGATTTGAGCCAAGGAAATGAGGGAATGTTGTGATTATTGAGAATAACTGTGCACACTACAGGAAAGTTAGTGAAGGCCCTGAAGGACAGAGGAAACAACAGAGAAGTGTTACAAGCATGTGAAAGAGAGGTGGTGTATCAGTATCTTAGGGAATTGGTTTGTGCAGTCTTGCACTGTGAAAACAACTCATAGGAGAAAGCTTGCTAGCACAGGTAGGGAAGATGTTTTCAGAGATTTTTCCTTCCTCTGTCTGAAACCTGATGGATGCACATGGATCCTTTATCATCAAGGCTGGTTTTCAGACAAACCAGCAAGATGGAATAGAATAATTAACCATAAGGAGAGAGAGTTAAGGGAAAGGAGGGAAAGAATTTGGTTGAGAAATATGTAACTATCTAATTAGCCTAACTGGCATCCATCATCTACCATTTCCTACAGCATCACCACTTCCCAGTATCCACTGTACTGAAAGTCTCTGTAATGACGAGTGGGATTCAGGTCACTTGAAAGACCAGCAGCTGTACCTGCTGACTTCTAAGCTTATCCCTGTCTCTCTTTTGTCAAAGATGAGAAACAGGAAAAGAAAAACCAGTTTTCAAAGTCGAGGTCAGCAGAGATGAGCACATCATTTGCATTTTACTTTATTAATGTGGGCTAGCTCACCAGGCAAAGTCTAGAATACTGACAAAAGATTCTATAACCAAAAAATAGGGTCAGTGACTGCAAATCATTTTTCCCCCTGAAGTCAATGAGGCATTGTTGGTGAGGGGACATTGCAGGGTGTGTCATATTTTATTTCAGTCAGGAAATACAGATGTAGGCTGGACAAAAAAGGCTCCTGATATTCCACCAAGGAAAAATTTTGTGAAAAAAGAGGTTCAGCTGGGCCCCATGGTTGTCACATAGTCCTGCTCCTCGGCGGTGCCTGCTGTATTGGGTCTACGTGTTTTCCCTCTGTTTTTAATCTGACCAGCTCACAGAGCTGGCTCTATCCTTGGTGTCTGGCACAGAAACCCTCTGTAGAAAGTGAGACCTTTTACAGCTTGGGTCCTACAGTCTCCCAAAACATAATCGCTTTTCCCTTTACCCAACACTTCCCATTAGCTCAAGCACAGGTTTCTGTCTCTCCCTTCCTATAAAGTGGCATGGAGTTACTGAATACAGAGCATTTCTTCATGACTGTATGGTTGTGGAAACCATTGGGCACACGCGTTTGAGGGGTGCTAGCACTGAACATGCCAGACTGAGGCAGCTCAAGGAATACATAGACCTGTGCAAAATAATCACTAGCTATGTGTTTTATCTTGCCTGAGGCTTCTGAGCTTTCTTAGGGCTGGGATCAGAGACTTGGAGGCCTTCTGCTCTCCTCCAAATCATAGGAAACTTACTCATTAGTTTGAGATGGATCTCACAGCTAAACCAACGTGCTGTGAAAGGAGGGTTGTCTTCTCTGTTCTGCTCATGCTTTCTGTGCCTCTGAGTGCACCTCCAGCCTGTCAGGTCCACAGTGGGACTAGACAGCTCATCTCACCCGATCCAATAATTAGTTGCTGCCAAAAGGGGTGATCCCACTCCACCTCCTCCCTAGCCGTGTACCCCAGCAGCTTCCCTTCCTGTGGCACTGGAGCTCATCTAGTCTCACAGCAAGGATTTCAAGGGACCTAATCCAGTGGAAAACTAACTGTGACACAGAGGGCGAGCAGTATTTTTGCTGTATTGGCTAGAGGAATCATCTCACCACTGGATCACATGAGCACAACCTGGGGGAGGCAGGACTGCCCCATGTGGTGTCAGAGGGCTGTCAGAGAGGCTTGGCTGTATCATCACACCATACCCCACAGCACTGAAGAATCCATGCTTAATGCTGTTTCATGCTCCGCAGCCAAGACAATTCTTCCATTCCTCTCTCCTGGACACCAGGTAAACTAGGCAAAACTGATTCATCCTCCAGCCATCTGACTTTCCAGAGATGGTCCTATTTTGAATGGGAGCTATTGAGTTTCACTAAATCTCTGCTTTCTCGTCTCTGGAAGGTGTGCAACATGGATCTGACAGTTCAGCTCCACATCCACCAGTACACGCAGCAACTCATCCATTTCTTACCTTAAATCAGAATACAAAAATTTACACACAGGCACAGTGCCCAGATTGTCACAGAGAGACATGATGAAGAATCTACACATTGACCCAGAGGATGTGTTAATTTGTTCCTGATTATATTGGCTCTGGTACCAGAACAGGGATAAGCAGGTACTGAACCGAGATGAATTTACGTCTATTTTATATTGAACTGACATATGTTTCAGTTTCCAGCAGTATTATAAAAATTAAAATATGTAAAATACACCATGTGTTGTATTCTGATTTACTGGTGTAAAAAAAATCAGATCTCTTCACTCTTTGAACAAATTTCCCTTAGAAAATTTTTGTCACTGTCTATTCTGGCTTGCAGTGACCTTACCTTGATATGTTTTTTTCTGGGTGTCCTCCTTTTTTCTTTTCCTTCATGATTTATCTGTTGGCACAGAGCTAAACTCAAATTTCATCAATGTGTATCCAGGGCTAAACAGCCAATTTACTGTCTTTTAACTGTTAATTTTTAATTTTGTGGGTCTTGGCTCTGTAATCTCAGAGAAGAAAAGTCAAAAGTATTGGACAGTCTAGTCTTTTGCAATGTCTCGTGCATGAACATAATCATTTTACTTGGACCCAACATAGATCTAAGATAGAAAACCTGAAAGAATAGTTGTGAAATGAGAATTCTGTCGTCAATTACAGTAATTAAAAGCACATTTGTGAAACTAAAGGTACTAAAGTACTAAAGTCAACTGTTGTGTTGGCTTATATCATAATGCTATAATACCTGTACAATACAACACAACTGCTTTTGTAATCCTTTGATTTGTTTTTGTCTAAACTTTAAATAGTATAACAAAATCTTCTGGGTAAATAAATTTGCATACAGAAACCATACATCGTTACATAGGCTTCTAGATGTAGCACTGTATGTTCATTTGGAATGAAAAATAGACCACTATTCTCTAATCAACACCTTTTAACTCTGTTTATTTACTTGGAGAGACACTCATGTGTCTACAGAAAAGAGCCGCCTCCTCTCCAAGGAAGTTATGCCGTCACTGTGTCCCACAGGAAACCTTGGGCTATGGGGCCTTGGCAGCATGGCAAAGTGGATGTATTCCAGACCAGCGCAGAAATTTGCCCAGTGACTAATTTTACGTGACTGAATGTGCGGGGTTTTTTCATAGGGTGACAGGAATGTTTAAACAGTGGTCTGCAGAGGCACTGCTGCACACCTCGCTGCCTGCGGCCACCTCAGCGGGTGCCAGGTCACTTAAAGTGACTTCTACTCTCTCGCTTGCAGTAGCTCAGACAGCTTTGAATGAATCACAGGATTTCAAGAACCAGCAACAAACCTCGTCACATGGGCAACCCACAGCACAGGAGCTGTCAGAACAATGGGGTGACTAAGGAAGCCGATGTGAGCCCTGGATGTAGAACACCTTCCGTAGGAGTGGAGAGGTGATATTACAGTAACAGTAAGGGAATAGTGTGTCTTATTCTGCTGCCCACGCTTGAGGAAAGCTATGTTGACAATTTAGGCTTCACAAAGGAGTAATAAGAGTTACATGATATCTAAGCAAAGCTGATTTATGGCAAAAGACTTACAATCAGTCTCTTTATTTTATTGACAATGAGACTAAGAGGAAACCTGGTGATGAACAGCAGGTTGTGCAGGTTCTTAACTGCAAGGGGCTCTGTCATCCTACAGACAAAAAACATAGCCACATCCCATGGCAGGTGAAAGCTAGAAATAAAGTAGATAGAGTAGCTCAGGGTAAAGATCAATTAACTTCATCACAGTATTGTGCTTGGATCATATTCTGGCTGAACAGCCCCAGGAGCCCTTTTAATTATGATGGCAAAGGTGTCAGGAAATGTGTGCATGAATAATTGAGATGATATGCTGTGTAAATAGGGCCATATGAAACTTCCCTCATTGTACTTGAAAGTGCTGACTGGGGCATCTGCACTTGAATAGCTCTTAAGGGAGGATTGTGCAAATCAAGGACTCTTTTGCTGCTATGGGCAGTTTCAGGAGACACTGCTTACGGCCTTCCCAAAAGCATGATTGTCTTCAATTCCTTCCTGTGCCATCTCTGCCATGTTAGCCTGTAAAGCAATAAGTCATTCATCCTCAAATTCTTCCTCAGTGCTGGATTCAGGGGTCATTCATGTATTCGGGGAAAAATACTCCTGTGCTTCTCTCCCATTAAAATTAATGAGTTTTCAGGCTGCCAAAGGATAAACATAGAGTTCAGGCTTTTTGAATGCAGCAAGTAGCCTACTGATTGTGTCTAGGTGAAGAGCCAGTGGGGATCATTCTTTCATTTCTTTGACTTCACACCAGTTTATTTCCTGTTGTCTATTTAGATGCTAAGTGCTTTAAAGTGCAAATGGTCATTTCCATGGATGTAGTGTTTACCACAGCTGAGGCCTGTCTTGACTGGGAGTTCTAGATGCAACCTGAATGCAGATAATAGAAATTTATAATAAGACTTCAATTAATGCTTAGTCTCCCATGCTGTATAGTTTGACATCAGTGCTGCTTTTTTACTACGAGCATTTACAGAAGTTACAGTCTTTCCAAGAGGACTCATCAAGTGCTATGGGAGAAGGATTTTGTGCTTTGTCTCATAGAAAATATTTCTGGAAGTGGACTGTTTCTTTTCCATGATCATGGGCTCAAAGAAGAGCAGAAGAAATCACCATTTGCTAATCAACAACTAATCTGAATCTAGGTAAGGACTGAAATGAAAATTTAAAATAAAAACAACTTTTAGCTTATATGGGCACCCAGCAGGTCCTTGGGTGCCTGCCCTCAGTTCTCTGTACATAGCTCTAGTTGCTATCAGGTCCCGGTTGAAATTCAAATCAGTTTCAGCATCATTGCTTTCTCTTCTAATTGACTGTGTCCATACACTTAGCTGGTGGGAGGGACAGAGAAGCAAAGCAGGCAGAAAGGACCAAATGTTTTCTAACACATGCTAGGCTATTCAGAAAAATGTTACAGATGCAGGGGCCTGAGATTGTACAAGCATTGAGATTCCCAGTGTCCTGCCACAGAGCACTCTGTCAGGAAACAGAGACCTCTTTTTTTGTTAGGGTCAGAAGCATGAGGACCAGACAGCAGTTGAAAACCACAGTTCAGCTGGCAATCAGTGCTGTGCAGCAGCAGAAGC
Source organism: Cnemophilus loriae (assembly GCA_013397755.1). Taxonomy (NCBI): domain Eukaryota; kingdom Metazoa; phylum Chordata; class Aves; order Passeriformes; family Corvidae; genus Cnemophilus; species Cnemophilus loriae. The sequence goes on along the minus strand of VZTF01002825.1, from coordinate 2,515,312 downwards.
GCGTGGAAAAATTCTGGCTGACTCATCCGTAATTCACGTGGCGTCCCAAGAAATGTGCGCGCTGGAGCAGGATCCCTGGCGCTCCTGCAAGGGAGAGGCCTGCTACCTCGGCACGACGTGGGCAGCAACCAAGCCTCTTTCACCCAGGCAACCCCTCAGTCCTCGTGAGAGGGGCTGGTGTCCCTCCTGCAGCACAGGGCCGGGAATGTAGCCCTGGGAGATACGTGCTTCATGAGGATGCTCCTGTGGGGAAGGGTCAGTGAGGGAGCTGGGATAACACGTGCAATGATTTGAGGAATCCATCCCAGCCAGTTCACTATTTGGACCTTCATAGCTCTGTGTGTTTGTGTGACGTAAACTCTGCTTTGAGAGCGTCTGCTCTTGGCGTGCAACCTCCTGCTGGCCTGGGTTTCCAAGTGCTTCTGGCAACGGGCTGGCCAAGTGTTATTAAACCTCAGTGATCTGTCCACACAGAACCCAAAAGGTAGGCAGCTACAACCCAGGGAAAAGTAGTTTTTAAACCTGACCTTCAGCTTGGCGGTGGCTAGGCAACATATTCCATATTGAGGGATTTCAGTCACATGGTGAGGTTATTTTGAAAGTGTGACTGGCCTGAAAGAGACAAGTAGAAAGTCTCGAGGGCTGTTCGAAAGAAAAACAGAAGAAACAGGATGAATATCAGAGACTGTGATTTGCAGTTGTGTGCAGTAGCCTAAACTCAGAGGAGTTTGCAAGATAATCTTATGGAAAAGAATGATGATAAGTGTGAGGAAAAAATGAAAGACATGAGAGACAAATGAAAGTAGATGTTAATTACTTTAGCTCCATCCATGCATTCCTTCTAATGCCAAGGGGTGCAGAAGGTAACTCTTCCAGGACTGACTGCTTCCACTAATTTTCTGAAGGGATGAATGAAGTTGAGAGTACTCAAAGTACCAGAGCTACGAAATAAGTTTGTGGGAAACCTTTCAAACAGTAGTCCTGGAACCGCGTCGTCATCCACACAGCCTGGGCAGAGCCAAGAGCTGAAGTGCATGTGTACACAGTAGTTCCCAGTACAAGGGCCTCGGGATGTCAGCTGGGTTGTGGATGCCCCCAGGTGCCCATAGATCAAGAGGGCTCTATGCCATAATTCTTGCTGTGGTGGTGAACTTCTGGCTGAATGCTCCATCGGCGAGAGCATGGAAAAACTTCATGAAACAGGATTCAGAACTCACCAGCTAGTACACATGAGCCAAACACATCAGTTACATTCAGAGTCTGCAAATGTAAATCTATTTCACTTCCAGAGACTGTGGATAATTTCAGGCAATTATCTTTCCAGGGCTGTAGCCATTTTTGCTACCCTTGATCATCTGAAAAAAAACCAAAGAAAAGAAAAGACATGAATAGAGACATAATCTAGAAAACGTGGCACGTTCTAATAATAAAAACTTTGCCTGGCCAAAGCAAAGTTCCTTTACTACATGATGCTTGATCTCACACATGCTTCCGTAGTTATTTTCTTGTCTTGAATCGAGTTACTTCACAGTATTTCAGATCGTTATATATATTTTTGTCTTGTGTTCTGCCACTGTTCCCGACAGCACTCTTCATTGCACAATTCTCTGTATTATTTATTTTGAGGCAGCTTCTAGGATAAAGAATTAGTCCTGGGATTTATTCACAGCTTTGACATCGGCCAGCTGGGTTACTCTGGCCAAGTCACTGCACCTCTTCGCCACTGTTTTCCCAGCAGGAAGTGTAGGGTAATAATCCTTTCTGAAATCACATGGAGTTCTACAGATGAAGAGCTATATAGTTTACAGTCCCTGTTTACAGCAATGATTTCACTGAAGTAGCAGACTTATATACAGAATTTTCCTTTGTTTTGCTTTGTTTTTAGCAGATAAAAACTTGAAGACCAGCACCTGTCAAAGTGCTTATAAACCTACGACAGAACTGGCAGAAACACTGAATGTTTCTTTTCCTCAGCATGTTTAAAAAAAGGCACAACAGTAATAGAGACAAGCTTTTAAACTAGATGTTTGTGACCTATTTGGAACACGCACAATCGGTGCAGACTTTGCTCATTGTTTTGAATTTTTTTCTTAAGGTGGCCTCTGGAGGAACAAATACAACATTTCTTATACCTGTAACTATGCGCACCCTTGGCCTAGCCAGGCAGGGATGCTGCTTGGATTGCAGCAGCCCCAGGACACAGCAGGGAAGAGCTGCCTAAATTTTAAAGCCTCACTGTGACACTTACTTTTCAGTCTAGCCTGAGAGTTCACTTAACTCCACACAGAAGGTCTGTCAAATTAGGAAAGTTTCCTATAGCATCTCAGCCTCTTCAAAGAAGTGCCCAAAAGCCAGATTAAATTTGTCTTCCAGCGACTTTCATGTCCTCAGATAGAGGAGTCTCTAAAGAGATGCAAGTGCAACAGCCAAGTAATTTGGCTAGAGATGCATCAGTTAATTTTAAAAGATGTTTCCTCTTTCACTGTTTTGCATAATCTTCTCTTTAAAAAAAAGTAAATTAGTACTAAATACATTTTCTTACAGAGCATCAACTACTGGAAAGGTTCTTTATAACATACACAGTCATGATCCTGTAATAGTCTTGTACAGTAATCAGTGTATCATATCGCTGAAGTTCACTTTTGGCGTTCAACTATGTATCAAAAAAAAAATCTCCCCAAAGGGGGATACTAGTCAGATTACTACTGGTTTGCCTTTTCTTGGTAACCTCATCTTTATTTCCTCATTTACACATGGCATAGTTCAAACACTGCGTGCCCCTTCACAGCAAAGCTCTCCACTCCTGCTCGGGGACAGGGCCCTGGCTTTGATACCTGATACGATATGCACCAATGTGAAGCTTGATGTACCAGTGAGAATCCAAGGGCGTTCAAATCCTTCTAATACAAGCGAGACTGGATGATCAGGGACTAGGACTGTTGTTTTGGAGCTGCTGGTGAGGGATTTTTGCAGTATTAGGGTTGATGATTTGCCCATCGTCTGAGCCCTAGTAAACAAAGGCAAAACTCTGCAGTATTATTTTGATGTTTATTTTAAGTGTATCATCTTGCAGTGCCAAAGTCAAGTCATGCATCTGTTGATTTTGTAACTAAAGTACTGTTGGTTAAATTGTTCTCCTTACTACTTCATGATCGTGGGAGGAAAACATGTTAGTGGATCAGAATTTTGCACCACAACAATGAATGTAATTCTCATCTAAGACACAGGATATGAGAGAGAGGAATCAAACTGGAGTCAGCTGAGGACATCTCTTCTACCAGGCACTGAAGTTCCTCTAGGAGGATGTTATCCAACCCTTGAAACCTACTTGGGATATTTTTTCCAGTAGAGCTATACCTGCAGTGTATGCAGGGTGCAGACATTTCACCACAGACAAACCGTATGCAGCCTGGTTACACTTTGTTGTGTTCTTGGCAGCACGGAAGGAGAATGATTTAGTGAATTTTTTTCATCTATGTGTTTGTCAAAGTTACAGTACTGGATGTTCGACATCACTAAGGAGCCAAAATAAATATACTGTGGTAATGACCTTCAGGATGTGGAAGAGAATGTTCTATCACTTAATGATAAGTAAATAAATAGAATAGCAATTCTGGTCTTGTTAATTTGACAATGTCATTAACTTCAATACAGTAGTAGACACCTGGCTCCTTCTTACCATGCTTTTAAAGTTCTGTGCTAATCACTGGATCTGTACAGTCCTTTCTTCTCAGTTAAAAATTAAAGTTCATTCTTATACAGGCTCAGAAACTATACAGGATTTTGATAAAATACATGGCTAATTCTAGTGGTACAAAGCCCTTGCTCCTCTTCCCACCTTCCCCTGATTTTAGAACCCATATTAAAAGGAAGCAGAGTTATCTTTCAGGTAATGTTGATGCTCATCTTCAGGACACCCCTTTAAAAGATGTTGCTGGATATGTAATCATTAGCATTCATTTCTTCAGAAACGCAGAGAACCCTTGGTTTCCAGAGCCAGAAAGCATAAGCTCAGATAACCATCACTTGGCACTTCTCGCTGGCCAATTTTTCACTGCTGCTTTCACACACATTCGTCACTGGAGGTTCATTAACCAGGAGTGGTCAGTTTCTTGTTACAGCAGGGGCTGCCCTAAACTTTTCCTGCCCTGTTGCTCCAACAATGTTTGCTGGGTTTGTTTTCCTGTTCACATTAATCCCGCCTGAGCCAATACCGAGCTGTGGGCACATACCTGACCAAGGAACATTTAAAAGATTTGTGTGGCTGCATTTATATTCTCTGTGAGTAGACGTGGTTATAATACTTCCTTTTCCTGCATTTTTCACTGTGATTCAACATTCCTGTACACAAGACTGTGCCACTTTATGGATTGTGCTTCCATTTAAGTTGACAGAGAACTTGTATTAAAAGTTTGAAAGAGAAGTTGATGCCTTCTCTGCTATTAATAGTATTGCTGCTTTATATAACTTCATGATTCCCATACAGTGGATAAATTATAACAGACAAATAAGCATCTCCGCCCAAAAGGAACTTTTACTTCTGCATAAAAAGAGCTTAAAAGATACATAACAGGAAAGTTCAATGCAGAAAACAGACTGAGGTTTGGAGGGCAGAGAGAAAATGCTGCAAAGAACTAGCAAGTCTGCAAAAGGTCAAATCTTATTCTAGAGATGAGGCACAGTCAACAGAATTAGGGCCAGCATTAATGTCTCGTAATACATACAGAAATTCCTGGATTATCAGTGAAAATTGAGATGTCAGGAACAGAGAAGAAGAGGCTATTTTTCTTATAAAGTGTTTAATTTTCCAAGTGTATTTCCTCTTGCCCAAGCTTTGTCTCACCTCTTCCTATGAGCCAGGGATGACATATCACTGAGTCACATCTCACTTCAGCTGCATTGCGTGTTCAGCAGCTTTTGTCCCCACCTCTTCAGCATTTTTGCCAGTGCTACCTCCTGTTCTCCTTGCTTAGACACAAAGCTCGGGCAGGGTGGAGGGACAGTGAGCTTGCCCATACCCACTGCCACTCTTTCTGCTGGGCCACCTGTGTGCTGGGCTGGGCCACACACATAGCTCGGCTTTGTGGGGATCAGGGTGCTGGGTGGCACCTAACAGCTCCTATGGGACCCACAGGGGCCCACGTAAAGACCCTTGTGCTGAATTGCATCAAATAAAGGGTTTCATGCTGCAGGTAGAGAATTTGGAGAGTAAAAGCATGGTTTAAATAATATGCTGTCTCTAGAAGCCAAATATGTACTACAAGAAATCACTAAGAGCAAACACTTCCCCCTCTCCCCCCAAATTATACTATTTAAAAGTGCATAGATTAAAATTTACCATACAGTGAGTTTAATGTAAATATCTCATGCCTGTAAAAACATTGTAAGACATTATAAAGGTTTCAAAGTCAAGCATTCATAATAATTAGAAACATGATAATTTGGATGAAGCTTTGCAGCTTTAATTCCGAGTGCACTTGCATCCTGGTAGTCTTAATTTGTACAATCACACATAACTTTGTTAAGAACACAGAATGCTTGATTAAGCTGGAACTGGTTCATATGCTTTTGTCAAATGTGCTGGAATGGGAGGGATGTCTCCAGGCACCTTTCTTTCTCCATTTATGCTGACACAGCTGAGGTGAGAAGTTAGGTGAGAAGCTCAACGCACTGGTCAGTGAAGTGATTCATGCTCCTGGTACTGACACAGAGCACGCTTACTGGGAGTACTACATTTGTTCCCTGTAAATTTCACCACCAGCTGATCCATAACCAGTGCAAGCCTTGCATAGAGAGAAACTGTAGTGCTTGATGGTTCCTGGTGTGCTCCCACAGTGTGTCATTCACTGGCCCAGAAACCTCATATCAATCAGAAACTGAAACACGTCTCTTTATGCACCAGTTTATACTTTTCTGAATACGGTAACAACTTTTGAAAACATATTTTCAGGTTCTTCATTTTAGCATGGACCCTAAGGTTGTTGCAAACAAGAAAAATCTAACTTAATTAACCCAAGGATATGATTTTCATACGGGATTTGCATCGCTCTCACTAATGAGCTGGTTCTCCAATACAACTTCATGCTATTGGTTGGTGTTGAAGGGGCTGACCTCTACAGCACTGGGCTTCCTACAGACTGCACCTTTGGAAGGGCGAGTTTGGAGCAGGGGATGAACGCTACAGTTCAGATGAATTTAATACAGCACTCCAGGAAACTCGCGAGTTGCTACAACTGTGCTCTCACCAAGCTCAGCAGCGGAGCGCAAAGGCACTGCACAAAAGGAGGTCTTTGCATTCACAGAGTTTACTCAAAGTTGCCTGGCACATCAACAAGGTAACATATCCACCAGAAGAAATAAGGACTCTCTAACACGAGGGCACAATACATTCACTAGAAGAAATAAGGTGTCTCTAACAAGCAAGTTTATCCTAGAACAGACCATTAAAATTAAGTAAACCACTCGTTTATCAAAAAGTTCCTTTAATTACCAAGACGAAGCCAAATGTGACAAATCCATGACAACGCTGAATTGTTATTTTACTGCAAACTTTATGTTTTAAAATAAATTCCTCTCTACCATGAGAGGAATAAGCTAACTTATTAAGACCTGTGAGTACAGACAGTATTCACCTATTAGCAAGCGTTTTAATGCATTAATTACCTTAAGAAACAGAAAAGTGAAACTAAAGTTAGCAATATACAATGGAGAGCTTTTTGAGATGGAAAAGATTCATGCTCCACACTTTTCCTCAGCCTTCCTCAAAATATACCAAATATATTAAATGTGAGGGGACCTATATAGACAGATTACTGTTTGTTTCTCTACAAAGCTGTAACACCGAGAAGAATGCTGTCCGGTCAAATTAAGGGTTGCTGGTTTTTATTATTTCATTGCAAATCCTTCAACTTTTTTTTTTCTGGGGTCAAAGTCAAGAGACTGCAGTAAGAATCCTACCTTTTTATATTTTTTAAGCAAGTTTTTCATTTTTCTGTACCACAAAGCTTGTAAATATGAAAAGAAAGTCTTCTAAAAACTCATAAAACAGATGGCAAATAACCAACCACCTACTTATCTTCTCTAAATGTCTTATTTTTAAGAAAATGGGCTTTTAAGCCAACTTCATTTGTGGGTGGGCATTGACTCATGAGTTTTGAACACTCACTGTGGCAATGTAAATCTGGATCAAAACTTAAATTCTATGTTTCAAAAAAAAACAGTTGAAAAAAATTTTAAAGCAACAGAAGTGCTTGTATTCCATTTAATTTTCAGACTATCCAAATTAAATATGTATTTCCAAACCACTCAAGCATTCCCTGGCGTTGCTGCTAGTCAAAACACAAGAGAAACTTGTTAGTGTCTCAGTCACAGAAGGTTTAATGAAGAGTTTAAGCAAGCATCTGTCAGGAATGCTCATGGCATAGCAGGTCCAGCCACGGAGGGGAGAGGAGGTCAGATCATCCATCAGTTTTTCTCAACTTTTTGATTCCTACAAAGGAATTATTATTGAGACACTGCAAAGGGGGGCAGTGCCATGCAGCTGTGACAAATCGGTGATGGTACTGTGGTTTTTATATACTGAAGATTTTTATATCATATTCTATAATATCCTCACACAGATAAGTTCGTAAGGTAAGATCAAAGAAGATGTCAAGTAGATAAGATTTAGTCATTTTCAAGCTGATTAAACAATACTGTTGATGACTGAGGTTAGCATAGGTCTGGCTTGGCAAACAACAATAATTGCTGATCATAATAATAATAATAATAACATGCACTAGAACAGGAAGTTACTCTTCCTCCAAGCTTCTGAGCACATACACTGCAATCATGACAGCATACATAATGGCAAGTTAATCTTAAAAACAATTATCTGCAAAATCATGACCTTGTTTGAAATATTTTAATTGCTCTGTCATGCAAGTATTCTCCAAGGTTATTATGACTGAACAAAGTCAGAAAAATACTTTGCATTTTGTCAGACAACGTGCTTTGTAGACACATGTTTTTATACTTCTGAAATAAAAGGAGGCAACTGTCTGTACATCCTACAGGCTTCTTGTATATTTAACATATTCCATAAATCATAACATAGTGATTGGTCACATACGACAAAATGCTACAATCTAAAAAGGGCAGCAGATATTCAGGATTTCAGATTTCAGCAGATATTCAGGATTCAATGCTTACTTGTTTCCCTGGAACAGACATGAAAGAGACAAACTACAAATTGGTAGAAGTGGGAGCAGCTACAATAGCTGAAGATTATTAGAACACTGTGTTTTCACCTGACAATTTCACATCACTGATGTCCATTTAAAATTTACTTTTGCCACTAAATTAACAAGTGGAGCATTTGAATTTTTATGTGTGGCAGATGCAGAGAGGAAAAAAATAGTTTCTCATATGTAAGCATCTCTTTTACTGAAGAGCCAAGTGAGCTAAAGAAAAAAGCGAGACAAAACTGTATCTGTGTGCAATTCCTGGAGCCTTACTCATCTCACTTCCTGATTCTTCTTTTTGGCCTCCTTTCCCTTAGGGCCCTCCCACCTCTATGAACACCATAACAATAATTATCGCATCAGTGGAGACTTAAATATTCTTGACATCCTAACATCTAACAAGTACAGGACATTTCACAAAGGCCTAGCCTGGCTTTCAAGAAGTGGGTCAGCTTGACACATCCCATGTGTTTCTGAAAGCCTGCAGTCTTTGGGCTTGCTCATCTATGGTAATGGGCACCCTACCAATGCACGGGCTGGAAACAAAACACTGCCTGGTTTGCCAGGGGAACTTTAAATTGTTTACCGAAAGCGCATAACTCTTAAATTTCCATCCTAAACATCGTAGAGATGATGTCTTATGGCAACTGGTCACACAGCAGTTTCCAAACTCGGCAGTTTTGTGACCCACCTGCCCCCCCATTAGCTAAAAGGGTGCTGGAATTCCTCCAGCTGCACGCAGGAGTCAGGCTGCTGATGTGCCCAGCCAGGGTAAGACAAAAGGGAGCGCAGAGTGTTTCCATCCATTAGTCCAAGAAGGCTGCATGGTGAGCTCTTCTCTTCTTTCATTTCATCTCCTCCTCTCCTTCAGCCTCACTTCACTTGGTTACATACCACAACAGGATTTTTTTAATCCTGGCTGATCTGGCCAAACAAACTCTTTCCCCATAGAAATTCTGGCCACCGTGGGGTTTTTTTTTTGTCACTCTTCAATAGCTTTTCTTATATTTCAACATTTAAATCATGCCAACTTGCTTCCACTCTCGGCAGAAATTCATGATGACTCAAAAATGGATCTTGTCCTGCTAGCTTAGAATCACTTCTCTAATAGTGCTATGGTTTGATATCTGTTTTCACAAAGGGAATAAACCAATGTGTTTCATCATATTTTCTATCCTGCCCCCACATAAATTTTGTGAATAAAAAACATCCTATTCAGCTTGGAGGGCATTTTATTTTTGTGCACATACATAAATTTTAGTTAGAATACCTAACTAGAATGCTTGTACAGTAACCCAGGCAGCGGAGACTACAAAATCTTCTATTTATGATCTATTCCAGTGAACAGATTTTCAGTTCTCCTTAAACTGACTTTTAATATTAAGTAAAAAAGCCACAACTCTATGCACCAGAAAATGATACAAAATAATTGTTCTTCAGCGTGGACAGAGGATATGGTAAAGACGCGTAAATAGTTACTTTGGAAGAAAAGCATGAAGTTAGCTATGAATAAACTCTCTAAACTCATTAACAAAATGCAAAGAAATAATAAAAGAAAAAATTGGACTGCAGAGATTAAATTTGGTGAGATTTTGTATAAAGAGTGAATCATACTTATATAAAACTTGGTGTGCCTGTAAATCACAGTGCTCATGTACAGACCAGTAAGGTAAGAACAGAATAAAGAGAACAAGCCTGATCCCACTGTGCACACATGCTGATGTTCAAGTACCAAACCTAAATAAATATAGATATCTATCTATATCTCTCCCTATATGTTGTATAGATATACAAATACCACAACTGAAGCACTGGCAAACAAGTGAGATTTCTAATCACTTTTGCTCTAAGATAGCACAGGCATACTTGAGTCATACAACAAAATTATTTCTATTAGCGGATTGCTCGGCTTTATCAAAGCAGAAGCACCGTGTCATGGGTGAGCAGCAATATGGTAATACTGTCAATTGCAACTGGATTACCATTTGATTCAACAAAGTTAATAAGTGATGATGGCCTATAATTCATATGTGATTCATTTTGGCAAGTCTTCTATTTGTCAGTTCATCAAGCCTATCCTATACATAAGCAATTAAATCAGCAGGGCTAAAAAACAGTCCAAAGAGAAACGGGCTCAGCAAAAAAAATCCTCCAGGTAGTTTGAAGAGATCTATCCTTCATACTGTTGAAATATCATCGCCTACTTATTAGTGGTTTTCTTTTCTTGCTAGGATCAGTTATTCAGCTCAGTAGGCACAATAATAAATAACACACTGATTTCCAAGCAGCTTCTAGAAGCAGGGAAAATTAATTCCAAAACAGTTACAAAGAAACTACACACTGGAAAACCTTAACTGGGAGGAATACTAAACAAAGAACAGCAAACAGTTACCATCACTACAAACGGGAGATATTAAATTTCGGAGAAGTGGCTGGAAATGTGTCAGGCTGGCAGCCGCAGCACAAGCACTAAATTCATGTGCAACTAGGAGGCTTGGTCCTACAGCGAGGACAAAGGACATATACAGAAATAGACTCCCAAGGAGAATCCTGCCTCTGTTTCTTGATGACAGCCAGAATGCTATCGGCATCACTGGCACAGATGGCCATAGCCCACTTACTCACTCTTAATGAAAACACAGAGAGCAGCCAACACAGGATCCAGGAGCCAAATTAACCTCTGCAACATCGAGGCCGTGCACAAAGCTCTGTTGTGAGAAGAAGATGTGCTTGTGCCGTCAGGACAGCTTTATTCTTACTGGTGCTGCCTGAAGGCTGCCATTTGAGGGTTGCTCTCCCTCTCCTCTGGCTCTGGATTCCCCAAAGAGAGCAATGGGTGCACCGACAGAGAGCTGATGCCCACACAACACGCCTGCCTGGAGGATATGGCTCCTGGACTGATGGAGTGATCACCTGCACTCGCTTTAAAACACATTTGACACATTGACTCTCTGTTGATAGGCTCAACAAGAGGCCAAACAAATACCCTCAGTGCCTGGAATGCTTGGATTGCATTTTCTTTGGTTGAAATGGTCACTTAAAGTAAACATAAATGAAAACCAAGCATACAGAAGAGAATGTTTACATTTGAATGTCAAAATTAGGCCTAACAAAAGGGTGGGCTTTGCTTTCTGCAAAGCTAAATAATCTCTAGCTGATCCATTTACTGAAATTCTTTGAAAGTGTCGAAAATGTTTTACAGTGTTTCAAAAGGCCTTTGATTAAATCTGTGAGCCAGAGAGGACTCAAGCAGCTAAGAAATCACTGGGCAAAAAGAAAAGTACAATCATGGTTCAAAAACTGGAGATGGAAAACAAAGAGCAGAATTGAACTGCGAGTTTCTGCGATGGCGGAAGGTTAACGCCAGCCAGCTTCGGGGCTCTGCAACAAGTCTCATATTGCTGCTGTTATTTACCACTGATCTAGAAAGAGGGCTGTATTGTGAGATGGCAACATTTGCAGCTGTCATAATTATTTCAGCTAAGAAAGACAAGAGGGGCCTGTGATGATGAGGAAGTGCTAACAAAACAGAATGCACCATGTAATGGCAAATTAAGTTCAATACTGAAAATGCAAAACAACGCACGTTAGGGAGGAACGTGAGTACAGCTTCTAAAGCTTCTAAATCAAGCTCCCATTCATTTATACTAAACCGGAAAGTAGAAACTGGGCATTTATGTAAACATCTATGTGCTATCTCTAATCCTCACAAAGCTGTAGTCAGAAAACAAGTTAGTAGAACACAGGAGGAATAAGTAACATACTGGTTAACACCAACTATTAGAATACTCCACAAAACCTCTGGCATAGTGTGCAGTCTATCCTTACTCAGAAAAAGCCATGTGAATGTGTTCGTCTAGGCACATATTTTGGAGAAGAGACTTTTATAAAAAGCAATGTTCGTATTATTTATCCTTGGAAGGTGGCAAAAGACGTGATAAAAGCAACCAGAGTAGCAAAGTAGGGAATAATGTCAAGAAGTAAGTGCAGAAACACCTGCTCTCCTGTCTTACTGTTCAAGAAACAGGAACCTGATGGTGGCAATCTCAAATGGGTGACATGAAGCATTTTGGCACAAATGCTAAAAGTGAGACACAACTGAGGAAGCGTATATGGCAGAAAATTTATTGACAATCACAAAAGAGTTAAGACACATCTACACCTGTGAACATAACAAATGTATCTCTCAATGTCTATAGTTAGCCAAATACTCTATTTATAAAAAGCACGTAAACGACTAAGCTTCAAGGTTTACAACAACCTCTAGATATTAGAAAGCAAACATATATAGTGGGAGATAGCCTACCAGTGCCAGGGTAATTGACCCTCAGGCATGGTTCAGCATTTGTTTCAACATCCATCCTAAGCACTTCTACTCTTGCACAGTTTGCAGCTCCTCCTGATAGGGTATTTTTAGATAACTGCATTTTGTCCAGCCATAAATGCTATTAGACATCAGGAAGCAGTCGCATGTGACAGGATATTCTGGTAACTATAGGTGAGAGATGTTTAGCTTCATACAAGCCTTTGTGAGTGTCACACCTGCATTACCTCACACGCCATTTCACACAGATGAAGCATAATTAACCGCCTCTATTTCCTGCTTCTGTGCCTATACTCTAATATGCTGGCAGCTGGAAATGGGTTTGTGAAGCGATCAACATTTCAGGTTCATAGAATCACAGAATCACAGAATTGTTAGGGTTGGAAGAGATCATCCAGTCCAACTTTCTTGCTAAGGCAGGGTCACCTAGAGCAGGTGACACAGGAACACATCCAGGTGTGTTTGGAATGTCTCCAGAGAGGGAGACTCCACAACTTCCTCAGGCACCCTGTTCCAGTGCTCTGCCACCCTCAGTGTAAAGTTCTTCCTCATGTTCAGATGAAACTTCTGTTTTGACTTACAGCCATTGCTCCTCGTCCTGTTGCTGGGCACCACTAAAAAGAGTCTGGTACCATGCTCTTGACACCTACCTTTGATATATTTATATGCATTACTGAGATGCCCTCTCAGTCTTCTCTTCTCCAGACTAAACAGGCCCAGCTCCCTCAGTCTCTCCTCATAAGAGAGATGCTCCAGATCCCAGGTCATCTTTGTGGCATCTGCTGAACCCTCTCCAGAAGCTTCTTGTTTTTCTTGTACTGAGGAGCCCAGAACTGGGCACAGGTTCTAGACTCGCCAGTGACATTCTCTTCCTTTTTCTAATGTTTTCCAAGGCAAGCTTGCCAATCTGTAAACCATTTCTCTTTCACTCCTTGCCATGTGAATATATTAGTGCGGGCAACCACTGAATAACCAACAACATTAAGCACAAACAAAACCACCCCGCAACACACAAACCAAAGAAGGAAAACAGGCCCCGAACAAAACCCCCTCAGAAACACTGCACTGCTCCTCCTGTCGTCTTGAGCTGAGGCATTCCCAAGCTTTCCCACCTCTGTAGTGCTGGACACAAGGTGTGGGCAGCAGACCCACGTTGTACCTGTCAGGAGGCACAGCCTCCCCAGTGCCACACACCAGCCTGTCTCCACCTATTTTTCCCACCCGCCATCCTCAGTCATCCCTAACGGTGGCAGAGCCCACTGTGATGCCTCCTTCTCCTTCTTCTCCAGCTTAATGTTATGACCCACACTGAAGGCAGTGTGACTGAGGTTCTTGTTAATAGATCACTTGGGGTGGATTAGAGTGAAATGACACTGAGTGACTGGTGTTTACATACATATATATATGTAATATATGTATGATATATATGTATGTATATGTATGTACATATATGTATGTGTGTATGTGCACGGTTTACATTCTTTTACAAGAATTGCGATTTGATCCGTCAGTGCTTGTGGGTTGTGCCGTCTATTATCAGCCCAGGTCATACCGGTAGGAAAAGGGTCGGCATTATGGCTGTTTAATTTCGTCAGGAGGGGACAATCCGTGTTGGACTCACTCCAGGTAGTCACTCCTTTTGAATGGTTCATTAACCCACTGAGGGTTAATGTCTTTCTCCTCATTACCCCTCTGAGGGTCACCTTGACTTTGTCCTGGAGAAAACCTTTCAACAGGTCCAGGTTACACCAGAAAACTTTTCAACAGGTCTGATGTGCCCAGGTCAACACCGAGAGGAGAATTAGCATTACAGTCTCACGACTGTAGTACCAGTGACAGGACTCGAGGAAACGGCATGAAGCTGTGTCAATGGAGATTTAGGGCAGAGATGGAGAAAACGTTCTTCACCCAGAGAGTGGCTGAGCACTGGAAGAGGCTCCCCGTGGAAGGGGTCACAGCACCAAGCCTGACAGAATACAGGAAACATTTGGACAAAGCTCTCCAGCGGCATATTCTGATTCCACGATAATTTCATAACGAGGGGACAGTCACCATTTGACTGGCCCTCGGCAGCAATACCCTTCAGTAACCCACTGAGGGTCAGTGTCCCTTTCCCCACTACCCTCGGGGGGTCGCTCAGACTTCCTCCTGGAGAAAAGCTCGCGACAGGTCCGGGTCACGCCAGAGAGCTCCACAACAGCTCTGGCCCGTACGGATCACTCCAGCACCAGATCCAAGGGAACTTGCCGGTACCGGCAGTTTAATTCCCCTGCCGCCCCCCCGCTCCCGCCTCGCTCCCCTCCCTCCGCGCCTCGCGCCCGCCGAGGGGCGGAGGCGCCGCCC
>VZTF01002825.1:2457080-2499929 GCA_013397755.1 Cnemophilus loriae | reverse complement strand
ACGGAGACCCGGCCCTGAACGAGCAGGAGAAGGAGCTGAAGCGGCGGCTGAAGAGGCTCTACCCGGCCGTGGACGAGCAGGAGACGCCGCTGCCCCGCTCCTGGAGCCCGAAGGACAAATTCAGTTACATCGGCCTCTCGCAGAACAACCTGCGGGTGCACTACAAAGGTGAGGAGGGGCGGCCCGGGCCGCCGCGACACCCCCTGTCCCTCCCCGGGGCCGGGGGCTGCGCGACCCCTCCGTCGGGCAGTGGGCACAGGAGTAACAATAACAGGAAATAACACACGCTCCTCTCCCTCCTTCTTCCCTGTTTTCCGATCCCCTAAATTTCTCCCTGCAGCGTGGAGATAAGGGGCTTGTTTTTCCCTATTTCAGGTTTATTTTTCTCTCCTTTCCCCTCCCCCCCCACGTTTCTGTCGGCGTGCGGGGAAAGGGGGGGGACACAAGGGGCCGCCCCCGCCTCCTTATGCTTCTGGAGTGGGCATTATGTAAACTCCGAGACTTCCTCCGTGGATTCAGGTATCGCCAGAACGTTTGGGTCGGAGGCAGGAGAATAAAGGACGCTCGGCATGACGTGTCCTGTTTATGGTAATGAGCGAGAAAAAGAAGTGGCTGCTTTTTTTTTTCCCGGTCTCGAGAAGAGCAAGGGTTAAATGGAGTTAAGAGCAGCAAGCGTTAAAGCTATTGAACACGGAAATGACGGGAGGGGAAAGCACTGAGAAAAACACGGTTTATTTTTAAACTGTGAAAAAAATGACTTTAAAGTCACTGGTAATAGTCTTGCCTAACTATTGCACAGAGTGATTTGAGGGAAGGAACGACAATAGGACTTATGTTAATAAAGATGATTGTAACTTTCTGCCTAGATGTTTCACAGTTAAAGTTAGAGATTTTCAAATAAAAGGTAAAAAGCAGAGTATGCTTTTGTATTAAAAAAAACCCCATCAGCTAGAGGCATTAGAAGAAAAACCTGTGTTGATTGTTATGAAATGTCGTAAAACCTGGAAGCATAAGCGTACACTCTGACCTGAAAAAACACAGACACATCTGGTGTTCTAGGCCCGAAGTCCTAAAGTAGAAGTATTGTGGATTCAAAGCCACTTCTGAGTTGGCTGTGAAGAACTGGATCTTTTGTCAGTCTGTAGTCAAATGAACGTAGTGGGAGGGGAAAAAAACAACTGTGCAATTACCCTTTCTCAGAGTTTGCAGTGGAGAAATTCAAGGGAAATCTTGATAAACATGTTACTGTTTAATCAGAGGAGGAAAACAGCAACACAAACACATGGCAGGATTTGCCTGCCATGAAAGGATTAAATGTACTCTTTTTTTTAGGGAGACTTTTTTTTTAATAGAGAGGTTTTATTATTACACACAAAATACTCTGTTAAAAATCCTAAGTTTAATGCACCGTACAAAGATAATAAAGGAGCTTGATGACTATAGAGCAGGTTTCTGGGAGGCACCGAGTGATTTAAGGATGTGTAATTTAATACTCAACTCTGAATTTCCTGGCTTTTGTTCAGTGTTTTATGACCTTGTATTTTTAGAAACATTTTGTGTTTTCTGGTGCTTAGTGGCGGTGGGTTGTTTGGTTTTGTTTTTGTTGGTTTTGTTTTTTTTTCTTTTAAGATGATCATAGTTTAGTGGCTATCAAGTCCTGGTTTGTTTTGCTTTGGCCAACTTCTTTTGCTCATGAGCTAGAACTTAGAGGTTGAACCTCTCTGATCTCTCAGTGTTATTGCAGAAGTATATTTTCAAGCTTTCCTTGTGCTATCCCTCTTTTTCCTCACTTATCTCCTTTGCCATGGTGTTAAAAAAAAAGAAAATCATTACCTCAAAGAAATTACAGAAGTCATAAAGTACAGTTAGTAGGTTATAACAATGAAATACCTTTACTCTAGGTCTTAAATAATGGTAAGTGCTGAAGGTTGAAGAGTTCCTAGGTTAGCCCAGAGGATTCTGAGGAGAGGTGCCTATATAACATGTCTGTGCTTTTCTTTTTCCTAAGTGCAGATGGGAGTAAATGCCTTCTTAAGTGGCCGATCTTTTCTTCTGGGTAATTTAATGAAGGTGGCTCTTAGGGCAACTCCATGTTTATCTTACCAGCCTGGCACCTGGAGTTGCTAACTGGGCTAAGTAGCGAGTGGTATCTGGGCATTTCTACCTGAGAACCAGGGGGAAGACACGCTAAACATCTCCTGCCTTTTCCCTCCCTCCTGCCTTTTCTCCCTCCTGGATCCTTCAGCCCTAAGAATACAATAAAAGGGAAGAAAATGAGGAGAATAAGGGAAGATAGCAAGTAAGAATGTGCTCAGCACTGTGAAATAGTGTTTCTACAAATCACTTCTCTAAAGAAAGCACTCACAGTATCTTCTTTTGTGATATTGTCACTGTCAGTGCTTCTGGTGTTACCTAAGTAGTAGTGGAAGAATGTTGGATGTTTTTGTTGAAAGGAAATATGACTTATCTATTGAGCAGGGATAAAGAACTGTTGTATTCTTGACCAAAATACTCAAGGAAAAAGATAGATCTGTCCAAAGAAGCCAGTAACCCAAAGCAATTCTTACTGTTTTCAATTACTGTATTATGGGTGCCCTCTTCACTAAAATTTTCTCTTCTGCCTCTGTAGATTTCTGGCTTTAGAACTGTTTTTCTGGAGTAATTTCCTCCTGTTCTGTGACTGATATGAGGCAGAAAGTGTTAACAGCAGTGCTTTGCCTTCACCTTGGGGATACTGAAAAAAATGGGTGGAGAGGATCAGAGCAAAAGCTTTCAAAGTTACTTTTCATATAGCTAGCTTCATAATTTTAGTGTGCTGGTGTATGGCGAGCAGTGGTATTTTTGTTTCATTGGTTTGTGAGAGGAATGATGGTCCTCTCAATGTAATTTCTGAAGATTCCTTTCACTTTCTTACTTACCAGTGGACAACTTGTATGGAAACATGAACTACAGTAGACGTCTCTTTCTACCCATTGCAGCTGTGATGTTTTGTGTACTGCATTTCCGGACCTGAAGATTTTTGAAAGCATCCTACAGAGTGCTTAAAAATGAAAACTGCCAGAAAACTAGGCATTGATCAAGTGGTGGTTAAAAAAAAAGGAATATAGCCTAGCCTTAGAATAAAACCTCTTTAAATTTTGTTAAGGTCAACAAAACCCAAGAGTCAGTGATTTTTTGTGTTATCTCTCAGAATCATAGTGTTACTTGGAAAGGAAAATTTACATGGGGGGGTATTTTTGTTTAGCAGATTAGGTAACCTTGTCAAAATCTGGATATGAAATACATATACAGTGGCATCAGCAATATTGTAAATATATGAAAGGCTATACCTAGAGTATTTTTATTTTTCATATGGACAGACATACATTTTTGTGTTGCTGCCAGTTAGATGTGCAAGCTGATAGAAAGCTAACACTGTCTTACTGCCTGTTGTTTGTGGTATATCTTTGTAAGGGAGACAATGTAAAACAGTATCAGGAAAAAAATTGATGTCATTTCACTTAATTATAATATTTACAGCTCTGAGCTGTAGGTAAGTGGTTAAGAAAGCATAAATGCATGCTGCATGTAAAGCAGTTACTGCACAAAATTACATAGCTAGTAAGGCAAGATATCTTTAAAAATATTCCTACGTATTGCTACAATATTCAGAATCGACACATGGATCCGGTTGAAAAACAGGGATTTCATAAATGCTGTATGTAATATGAAAGGTCCACTAGACAGACAAGTTAGGTTTCCAGCAGATGATCTATACTGTGTAGTGTAAGGAGATAAAAACACAGACTCAGTGCAGATTTGTAACCATGGAAGAAACTATATACAGAATTAGGTAAATAGACGAAATCATTTGTGCTGAAATCATGGAAACTCCTATAGAAACTTCACTTAAATTAGTCTTGTGACAGTCGTCCAAAAAAGCTGAAGAAAATTATGCAATTTTGAGTAAGCTGCCATTGCATGAACTTTTTCTGATGTATCACAGGCCAGGAAATCTTAGCCAGACATTTATTTACAGTGCAGTTGCCTTTGAACTGTCTGTTGTGCCAAACAAAAAAAAACAAAAATAAACAAATTTTCAGTGCAAACTATGCATTCCATTTTCTGTTGGAAAACGTAGAGGATTCTATGCTAATAGTTCTGTGTTGTCACTCAGTGTTACAAGGATGGTGTCAATTTTTCTGGCAGAAAACACTCAGGGTACATTCAGTACAGTTTGCCTGTTTTGGACACCCTTATAGCTCTGAGATGTCTTGCTTTTTTTAAACTGGGGAAGAAGTTAAAGTAAAATTAGTAATTTGTGTCTTTTGTTTTGTTTTTTTTCTTAAAATTATGGAATCATTTAGTTTGCAAAAGAGCTCTAGGAACACAGAGTCCAACCACAAACTCAGCACTGCTGAGTCCACGACTAAACTGTGTCCCCAAGTGCCACATCTACAGGTTTTGTAAATACCACAGGGATGGTGACTCAACCACTTCCCTGGGCAGCCTGTTCCATTCTTGTCTCAGTGAAACTTTCCTAATGAATTCAACAGAAGATTAGGCTTTGATTATTTTATTTTTGGCAGTGTGAGCAAGTCACTGAACCACCTGTTGGAAATAACTGCAGTTCAGCTTATGTAAACTTCATTTAAGGATTTAAACTGGATAAACACACTTACCTTTGTCTAGGTAGGTGCTCCCATAGACTTCTTTTGGACTATTTGTTGTATATGCATTACACACTTAGATTTAGGTTCAAAGATTTTTTTTTTTGAAAGCAGAGATGGCTTTTCCCAACATATTTTTATCTGAGTTAGCTTTTTTCCAAGTAGATGGAATTTAAATTTGGATTAATTTCACTGTAATTTTGCTAAAGGAGTGGTGATGCTACTTGTACTATAAATCATTAATGTGAATACCTAAAAAATGAAATAAAGCATGGTCAACTCATGGTTGTCAAGCACTTCTGATAAAAGCCCAAGCGAAAACAGTTCTGGTAATTGAACTTATATATGATCTGGTTTACAGTGTAAAGTTCAAAATTCGTAGACCTGTTTTCCCTTCTCTGCCCCAGTGTATCTGTTTGCAGAGTTCTCGCTTTAAGGCTGAAAATCTTTAGTGGTGGATACGACATACTTCAAGAGTGTACTTTTAAATACTCAACCTATAGCTTGTGACTGTGAAAGGGATCTGTTTTGAGGAAACATTGGGCAGTATTTTTGTGATCTACTTCAGGTGTTTGGAACCTCCGATTCAGAAGTTCAGAGTTGAGTGTCGAAGTTCTTTTTTATTCACAAGCAAGGAAAGATTCAAGTTACCAAAGAATGTGGCAGCAGTGTAAGACATCAAGCTGATGTGCCACTCAGCTCAAGAGTCCCATTGGTGACAGTGGTCACAAGTGCCTGTGAAAAAATCTAAAAACATGTTGGGCATAAACGGTGTATGTGTTTTTCCCCTCTCGGTTTCCAGCCATTTTAAGCTGAAGGACATTTTGTACTCAAGGCAATGTCTCGTTAACTTCTGTTTTAGAAGCTTGCCCAGTGTCGTCTTAAACACTAACATCTGTAGTGTCCTTTGGTTAAGAAATTTTGCAGTTCAGCTAGCTGTTCAGTTAACAGCCTCTTGCTTGTTTTAAAGCAGGCTGATAAACTAGGATCTCTTGACTCCACACATAATTCAGTGTATCTTGGTGGTACTGAAAGACTCAACTACCACGTTTAGACAGTGTAGAGATACTTGGAATATTGGAAAGTAGTTAACAGCCTGACGATGTTGAGTCTTCTCTTAGACATATTAATTGTATGTAAGTACAAATAAAAGCAGTGTGCTCAAGCAGTAGAATGGGATTCATAGGAGATTATGTTAAAAGGACAGCAGTTCTAAATTTAGGGTGTCTTCTGTTTTAATGGGATGAAAGTAGTTTTGGGCGCTGACTTCCCCAAGCGTGTTGCTTCACCACATGAAGTGTTTGGCAATACTGGTAAGGTATCCTGTTACTTCTGCCCCTATGTTGACCTCTTATGTGCAGTGTGACAGCTGTGTGTGGCTGTGTTGTGAACTGGATCAGGGAACTGATCTGCTGTTGTAAAAAATCTGGTCAGTTTCTTAAAGCCCGATCAGCTAATCAGTCTGGTTCCTGGTTATATCCTTGCGAATAGATGCCTTGACTGGGGAGGATGTGGGAGAAGGGGAGTTTCAGGAAGAGGTGCTAAGAATACCTTAAATAGGTATTGTTTCCAAACACTTAGATTGTGATTTCACAAAGCTAAGTCTGCTGGGTAATAGATTTACATTTTCAATAATATTTGGCTGGTTCCTACTGCTTTAGTCTTTTCTATGTGGAAGACTTTCCCAAATAAGGAGAATGACTCAGACTGAAACTACACAGATTGTCAAGTGCATGGAGTAACCAAGGGAACTTCTTTGCAGTCTATTTTAAAATAAAAGCCTAAAGACATTTAAAAAGAAAGTATTTTTCCTTCCCCCAGTGCATTGTTTAATCAGACCTTTTTGAACTTAAGGGATGTCTTAGGAGTTCAATGTTCTGCCCTTTCAGGTGAAGGATTTCTACATACTTAGGCATAATAATCTGTAATAGCTAGATAGTGATCTACCAGCATTTGAAAACCAAGCAAACCCATGGAAGCGCTAACTAAGATTATGTACTTAGTTATTACACTGGTTGTCACAGCCTGAGGAAATAACTTAAAAGTAGTGAACAATAAAACATACTGTGTATGGAGAAGTAAACTACTGTTTTTTCCTCATGTGATAAATCAGAAATCAACATGCAGAAAGTAGGCAGTAAGCTTAACATTGTCAAACCTGTGAGGCGATCAAAGGATCTCTATACAAAATGTTTAGTAGTCCTGATGATGCACTGAAGCGAGCAGTGGGTTTGCACCCAGAAAAGTAAGGTGGTTGGCTGCTTGCCTTTAGGTAGTAGTGCACTGGAGTGAACCACTGACATCAGAAAAAACATGGTAGGTTAAACCTAATGTCAGTGGGTGAAGAATTTGTGGTGTGCTAGTGAAGTTTTGATTGCTGGTGTGGGCACGGTGAGAGTTCTCCCTGGCTGAGCATGTGCCATTTGTTAGGAGCTGATGGGTGCTGGCTCTACAGGCTGATAAGCACTGACAGTTCTACGAACATTTGCACAAAGGAGCACTGTGCTCAGAGGTTCTGTACAGGTTGGTCCCTGACCTTCTGCCCTTAGAGGTTTTGTACTGTGGGCCAGCTGGGCCAGATCTTTCTGCCTGCCTGTGCTGTCATTCTCCTGCAGTTTCTTCTTTGCAGTGTGACCTGACTTGTGGCACCTGAGACATGATTAATCTGAGCCTGAGCAGTAATGCCAGTGTTAATGCCCCTGGAAGGAGCATGTTTGGTTGTGGGAGTTTTGCATATGCAGATCGATTGCTATGCAGGTGCAGTAGGCCTCCCTGTCTGGACTGGAAGTGACAGCTGGAGTGCTGCAGCACAAGTGATTTGTACAGCACACTCAAAACAGGCAGCTCTTGTCGTCATGCTACAGATCCACATGAAGAGTAGGCATGGGATCTGCATGAATTATTCTTATGGCAGTGACAGTCTGTTCCTGGTTGCCATCTTACTGAATTGCTTTACCTCTTGCTATGATCCAATATACTTTCCATCGTGTTTGTTAATTTTTTTTTCAACTATGTCCGGTGGCCCCATGCATGACTGGCACACAAAAGCTGAGGAATTTGGGTGTACCTGGGAGACGCTGTGCTTGCTTGAGCAGGCTGTTGCTAAAACAAGTCATCCAGTCAAAAGCCTGCTTCCAGGTTGCCTTTGGAAAGGGCTGTGAAGAGGATGGCACTTTCAGGGGGTTAGTCTTAGAGGAATGCAAATGGCTCTTGGGTTTAGGTTGAAAATCCTGAGAGTAGACAATCCTGACATTGGGCATTATTGTGGCAGAGCTAATGTATAGTGAGCCTAATAAAAAAAAAAAGGAGTAGGAGCTGCATGAGCTCAGTTACAGGCTGTAAGGCTTAATGCTGTCCTGAAACAACATTTGGAACATGGAAATTAATTGTGAGTAGTATGTTCTGTATAATGACTGATGTTTATTCTGGATGACGTTAGGATTGAAGTGTCTTCAGTAACCTGTAGATTCAGAAGTACTAAGCATTAGATGAAACTTATGTCATGTTCTATAAAAATGGGTAAGTCCTGTGCATTTGAGAAATCATACAGTTCTTTCAAACACAGGTGGCCTTTTGTCGATTATATTACTTAGAGTGGTGAAACTTTCTCCTGGTTTCCTTTCAAATCATTGTAGGACCTTTTTGGATTACTATATCCAGAACTTCTTATGGCATGCTTAGTTGCAGTACAGGTACTTACGATGCAACTGTAATGTTGAAACAAAATACTCCAGTGTAAAAATCAGATTGATTAGAATATTGTATATCGTTTGCTCATTGCATAAGCCTTTTGTTTTGAGTAGTTGGCATGCATACCTTTGAGTCACCTTTTGCAATTTACTAAAATATGTTTTTTGTGTGTTTTGAATGCTCTTGTTTTTCAGGTCATGGAAAAACTCCAAAAGATGCTGCTTCTGTTCGAGCTACACATCCCATACCTGCAGCCTGTGGCATATACTATTTCGAAGTTAAAATTGTCAGTAAGGGAAGAGATGGGTAAGCAGAGTGCATGTTTAGTTAATTATTTCTTGAAATACTGCCTCACATCATCTTTCAGTCAACAGATGTTTTTGGTATCAAAACTTATTTTCGTATTTTACCACTTTATATAGCTTGATTCCTTATTCTTGAGAAGTTGCGCTTTTATATTTGATTCTTTTTAGAGAGTCGATTGTGGTATTTATTGTCCACAAATCAGTGTACACAGTAAATACCAAAACATCATCTCATTTTTTCTTGACAAAAAAGTTAGGATTTGAATGACCGGTTTGACCCTGCTGTTGGCTTTAAAGGTGTTGGATTTTGGCTATATGGATTTACAGACTTTCGTGTAATTTTTAGGGTGTGTAGCAGACCAACTTATTTCCTCAGTGAGAACTTTCTATGGATGTCATATCAGTTTTGAAACAGAAGGTTATTCTTAAGGCTACTTGTTGTTGAACAGTAATAAGAATAAAGGGGAATGTTCTGAGTAGACGCCTGGGAATTTGTCACCCTATGGAAAGAACAAGAATTGATGAGTAAGAAGCTGCTGCTTCCCATAATCCATCTGAATTATGAATCTGTTGAAGCACAAGTGATACATGCTTTTAAGTCTACTGAGGCAGATAGAATCTCACCTGGGAAAGTCTTGAAGTGCTAATGAAATCTTTACTAGAGCGCTTTAATTCCTTTTCATCTTTCGCTGCTTTTGGTAGAGGATGTGCGTTGATTCTGATACATTGTAGGACTGCTTTCCAGTGTGCTGTAGTATATTCTCTGGTTCTGCTTCAAGGTTCTAGTCAGGACTGACTGTCCATGTTCTGTACAAACATATTGCAGGTGCTTATGCCCTGTTGTGAAAGTAAATCTTGAGAGAAAAGAACTGTGGATGAAATTCAGTACCTTTGTCTTTTCTTTGTATTGCTGCAGTTTGTTTCTTTCATTTTCCCAGAGTCCTGTAAGCCTTCTGTAAGTCAGAAACAGTATTCAAACTTCTGCATTTTCCTTACAGTATTGCATAGCGATATTTTGAAAGAATAGCCTGTGAGTACTGCTGCAGCTTTGTCGGGGCATTTATGAGTTTCTTGTTATTTCTGTTCTCAAAAGTTACGCCGGGGAGAGTTCTTTGCTATGAAAAACTTACATCCATAGCTACTTTTGTCACACTTTGAAGACCTAATTATTTTTAAATTGAGGTGGTAGAAATTAGTTTTTCAAGTAACATTCTGCTACCGATTTTAGGAACACCTTTATTTTTGAGGGGGGTGAGGAGGGGGTTTTGGGTGGTTTTTTTGTTGTTTGTCTTTGGTTTTGTTTTGTTTGTTTTTTAACTTAGTTAAAAAAACTGCCTACTTAGTTTTGAAGCTAGCTTTTTTGAAGTGATGGATTTCAAGAAGTGTCCACATGTGTGGGTGGGTCGTTTTAGGTAGCTCCTCTAACACTTCACCTTAGATACTTTGTGTTGGATTTTAGTAATTTCTAACTCAGGAGACCACTCAATGCAATCTTGCAAAAGTGGGAAAACATCACTGAGTAACGTTCTTGAAGGTTTTGTGTTTAAATAGTTACTTGTGAGATATACATAGTTATGACTTGTGAAGTTGCCTGCTGAGATTGCTTAAAAAACGGAGGGGTGCTTTTTTCAGTTAATACTGCCTCAGCCTTGCCTCACCCTTGTGACCTTCATTTATTGTCACTTTATGAAACATTAGCTGCATAATGAGCTGAGATGTTAATTTTTTTCATTGTATAAGATAGTATGGTAGCTGGGAAATACTGTACACACAGCCAAAGCCAAATGTAGCTTGGCTGATAAAGACCAGGAATCAAAATGTGGAACCTCATTGGATGTTAAATGTGTATCTCTAGACCCTGTTCTCAGGTCCAAGAGATTTTTGATGAGATGCAGGATGAATCTCTTACGGTTCACTGTTACCTTGCATTCAAACTAATAAATTTTTCCGTAATAAGTAAACTGGGGAATTTAATGCAGAGAAATAGGACTGCAGAAACCAGTTCGTGTCTGTTTGGATTTATTAGTTATTTTTCACTGCCTGTTGTGTTTCACCTGGCTTGCTCCAGGAACATTTTTACTATTTTTTTTTTCCTTTTTGTCATCTGGTAATGGGAACAGAGTTCAGGAAGACCATGTCTGTAGAAGACCAGCACGTAACTAGTAGAGTCAATTAGCTAAAATGCGTTATTTGCAAAATCATGTGTTCTCAAGGTCTAAGCCTAGCTGTGGAAGCTATACAGCTGTATTTTATAGTACTGTTTAAAGTAAATCCTTCAGGCAGGATTCAGGCAGCTCAGATATCTATCTGAGCTGAAATACAGATTCCAACTTTCATAAATGTCAATGGATAATTTAGTGGTGTTTGTTTGGAGTTCCCTTTGGTAGTAGTCTTTACTACATCTATTTATTTTTTTTAATAAACTCAGCTTAAAGTATTTAGTCCATTTGCTATATTATATGAGTATGTCTAACATCATTCTTGCTTGTGTGCTCCGCTTAGCATGACTTGCCTGAAATAATCAAAAAACCTTTGCTAAAAACCTGCTGTAGGAGATTCATTCTTCATGCTACTGTAGCACTTGAAGGTGCTCCTCATGGAATCTGATCTTGCATATCTAAAAGTAGCAGGGCAAAAATTATTCTTCTCTGAAGAAGCACAGCTCTTTTTTGTTTAGGATGTGGATATAGCATGGCTTCTTTTGGCTGTCTGTGTTTGAGCACAGCATTGGTTTTGTCACTCTAATAACCTAGGTCATTAAATTCTTTAACATATCTACGTGAGTAACTGGCTTGAGTAGAAATTTGAAGGTGTGTAATATGTTAATTTTGCCAAAGTTCATGACCAACTTGGAGAGCATTATGAACACACTGAAGAAAGTGTGAAAAAACCAATTTTACTAGGAAGGAAGAACTGGATATGGAAATTGGTGTTGCAGAGCAGAGGAAGAGTGAAGTTGCTTTTTGATACCTCCATGTGGTGTGATAGGGTCAGTAACTGATGGTACTGGATGAGAAAAAGGGAAGTGAGAATTAAGTTCAGTAAAAGTAGTAAGGTCGAAATATCATTCAAACAAAATCTGTCTTGGTATTTGTAGACTGTTTGGCACAAGGAGTCCCAGTGTGCTGCTACGGTACAGATGCATGAAATAATTATCCTAAATATTTTTGAATTCTTGCTAAAAGTTTTAACCAACTGTAATATTGCTTTGTAAATATTTCCTGTTGTTCTTTATTTCTTCAGTTTTCTTTCTTAGTTTCATGTTGTCTTTTGTAGTCTAAGGGCCTCTATTTATTTATATTCTCCTTTTAAACTCTCTTTTGCTTTGTTTTGTTTGGCTCATGTGGAACATTGTGGACAGTGATGTGAGCAATTGGGGCCAGTAACAGTAGAAGGCTAATGGATGTGTGGGGAACAGTACCAAGGTGATGATTAGAAAGCATAGTAGGAAGACGGCTATTAACTAGCAGTAAGTTATATCTTCATCTCTATTGAAATGTCCAGTTAACTTAAAAATAAATAAAAAATTTGGCCATGACAAGAAGCAGTCTCTGAACACTCACTGAGTCCATGCCCCTTTTCCCAGTTTGTGACTGTTTGTGTCAGCTTCGTGGCAAACCTGATTGGATAGCTCATGTTCCAAAAACTGACCTCCAGAGTGAGTTAGTTTTCATCCAGTTTTGTTCCCCAGTATGGCTGTTTGTATTGTTTCATGAGTAGCTATGATAGCAAAAGAGTGTGAAACTTGAAGCGGAAAACAGAATCTGGACCAAGGGGACTGGGAATGCTACTTTTGATCACCGTACTAGCTTATACTCATTAATTTTAGTTTAAATACAGCCTTTTGGCACTTTAAGTCTTTCACCAGGAGAGACCTGTCTGTTTCTTTCTCAGGGAAAATGAATGTCTGGGAAGAATATTTTATCCTCAGTGTCTTGAATTTCTGTCTGTTCTTATTCATTGATTTGTAAATACAATTGATTTGTAAATACAATTAATAAGAATGGGCAAATGATAGTAATGCCACATACTTCTAGACAGTCTTCAGTGCTTTTAGAACAGCTGAGGAAGATGTGTGCTTAAAATACAAAATTATAGAATCACAGGATGGTTTGAGTTGGAAGGGACCTTACAGATCATCTAGTTCCAACCCTACCACCAAGGGCAGGGACCTTCCACTAGACCAGCTTGCTCAACACTCCATCCACCCTGGCCTAGAACACTTCTCTTTTTTTTTTAAAGAAGAATGAAAACAAGGATTGGGAGTGGTAAGCCATCTAGAAGAAACAATGAAAACTAAGTTTAGAAAGGTTGTATTCTTTTAGCAGATAGCACTGAGCTTACACTTCTGGGAGCAGGGTTGTTTAGTCTGTGGTGTGGTGGTACTGATGCAGATCTTAATGGCCAGGCTTTATAGTACATGTGTAAGTTCTGCTAAATGTTCTGCACTGAAGTGAAATGTTAGTACAGCAATTCATGCAAGTAATCATTCTGTTTTTGGTAAAGCAGTGTTAGTAAGGCTTTAGGCACTTGTTATACTATGGCTGGTTTTTAACGCTTTATATACAATCAGTCATCTGTTGTTTTGGCAGTATCTTGTAGTATGTGTTGTGTATGTGATGAAGTAGGTGGTGAAATAAAAAAGGAAAAACTATCCAAAACAAAAATACCATGAGAATTAAGTCTGAGTTTTTATGACACCTTATGCCTATGGTGGAGTCTGAACTGTTTTAGAGTGTTTGAGTGATGTTTGTGAAATACAAATGCTTTGTTGTCTTCTAGAGGTTGTATGTGTAGTTCTTCAAACACAAACCATACTTTTTTATTACAAGTTGTTTGTGTTGCAGTAAGTTGTCTGTTCTTCTAGCATTCAGTATACCCGTTTTCTTGTTCAACAAAAGCATAAACCAATAAACAAAATATATAACACAGTCAATTGCTGGTTGGTTTATATTTGTTTTGTACATTACTAGTGTACTCTGAAAACTTCGTGCAGTCCTAAGACCTATTTTTATAGTTTTAATATGTCTTCAGCAGCTATTTTTTACAAGAACAGGCATTTGTTAAAACAGCATGCAAAACATCACTCAATCTCTATTTACATATAAGTAGGCCTTGCAGCATTATTAGCAGAGTACTTGTGTCTGGAGTAGAATCTGATAAGTTCTGAAGTATCCTTCTTTCATTAGTGTCTTCATTTGAATTGTAGCAGCTGCAAGAAGAGATCAGGTCATGAATCAGCAAGTGTATCTTTTCTTAAACTGTAGCAGTACTTCATTTTTTACCTGAGTATATGAGACCAGACATTGACAGAAATGATCTTTAACTAAATGTGTAATAAGATTGTTTGAGGTTTGTGTTTAACTGGTCAGAAATATTGGAACTGTGACAAAAGTTCTCTTTCTTTGTTGGTGTATGCTAGAAATTAACATCTGTGATTTAAAAAGAAAGTCAAGAGAATATATTCAATTTCTTGGTCTCAGCTTCTTGCAAAATCTTTTACTTCTTTCTTCTGAAGTTCATTCACATAAATATAGTGTATAGATGATAGCTTTATTGTAGCCCACATTTACATTATATTGTTTTGTTTGCAACTATTCTTGTCTGACAGTATGGTCCCCAAAAAGGCTCTAGTGCTTGGGGACAAGTGTCACAAGATGAAATGGTGCAACCTCAAAGTGGGAGGAATGTCAGTAAATGAGAATCTTTCTAGGAACATTAGAGGAATCACAGGCAAAATGTTACAAGAGTAACAGTTTTGAGCACTATGCAAAATTACTGCCTGATTTATTTTTGGTTTTTCCTCCCTATACAGAACTGCATTAATCTGAAACCTGGGTTTATCATGTTGAAAATACTGTTTCCTTGGAAATACTCCATAAAATTAAACTTCTTTTCAATTTGAAATGAAAGACTCAAACTGTCTATGGCATATTTTGAAACATTTAAATAGATTAACATCTCATTTCTTATTGTGATTGTGCAGACAATAAGGATCTTGAATTGGCACATTTCTACAAAATTCTAATGCAGAGTAACTATATTAAAGATAAATGCAGGTACCTTTTTAATGTGCCTTATTTCTGGCCTCATAGTGTCAGTGAAGACTGCAGAAAACTATAGGAAAATGTTATTCAAACTTTTTGTCATTGCAAGTCAGTTGCGAGGGCCCTATAGAATTTCATTGAGTCTTTAAATTCCTACAGATGATGCAGTTTTTTCTATTTGTTCTCTTTCCAAGATACAAACATAATGATAAAACAATCTATGCCTGTTACATAGCTTAATTTTTTTTTCGGTGTTAATTGTATTTTTCTTAATAGTCAGTGCATTCAAAACATTCGGGTGTTTTCATTTGCCTTATTTATGGCTGTAAACATCTGTTAGTGCTTTGTCTTAGTTTCCCTACAGATATTATGGTAGCTTAGGTTTTAACACTGTGTGGTTGAAGTTGCTTCCTTTAAATGTATAGCATGTAGGGAATAAGGTACCACGTTGATGACTTACTTTCTGCAACACGAAAAGAGTTGTTTTTTGAAGCATCATGTAGCAGTTGCCCAGGTTATGATGTCTTCAGTAGCATATGGAGGCACAATGGAAGTCAGAAGGAATTTGACTCTTTGCAGATAGCAGGTGAAGTTTCTGTAGTAGGGAGGCTATTACATATTATTATGTAAATATCTGCTAAATTATTTTAGTTGTCTTTATAAATACAGTATGGAATTTTCGGTGGGGTTTTTTTACTAGAGAAGTGGTTATTTAGTACTTAAATTTATCTTTAGCCTTTCTGAGGAAGCTGTGGTTTGGTATAGTTTTTGAGATTCTGTATTCCTATTTATGGAATGAGTAGGATAGGATATAATTAACCTGAGTTCTGATTTTTATCAACTTTCATATTGAAAGGTCTTCCGTATACCTTCAACATAGTGGCTACAAGATCTAATGGAACAGTTGTAAATAAAAATCAAGAGTTGTGTCTCTTTCTGGGTTTTTAAATTTCTTAATCTTTCAGCATCTGCAGTTCTGTACCATCTCTTACTGCTGTTTTTTCCTTCTATTTGGCTCTGGCTGTTTTTATTTCTGACATTTAGTCTATTCAGGCATCCAAGTAGAAACTTTAGGCTCCAGCAAAAATGTAAATTTAGCTCTTTGACTAGAAAGATACTTGAGGAGAAAATAGTTATTGTGAGCTTTCTGCTTCTTAAACATTTCTCTGCAGAGAAGCCTAGGCTTTTCAGTATGTGTTACAGGGGAAAAGTAAGTATCATAGTGCCCTTATTTTTTGACATTTTCTCTTTTGCTTTGTGGTAAAAAAATTGAATCGTCTGCAAATTTTAAGTCCTGTAGTTTTGTGGTGTTCCTAAAATTTCTATATGACTTGTGAAACGTAAACTAGAAAATGTGCTGGGACACTAAAATGGTAAGCTATATCTTAATTGAACTGGACTGGAACAAGAATAAATACAATTTGAAATGAAAAAACAAGACATTGTAAAACGCACTTGCTTTCTTGGTCCTTAATACCAATTTGGCTGCACTTTAAATTGTTTTCCAGCTATAGTCTTTTGTTTCAATCTCTCATGGGTTGATTTCATGTCTTCCATGAGTGGTTGGTTGTTATTTTATGAGCTCCTATAAGAGTTGAGCATGTTAATGAGGTGATAAGTAGCAACCAGTGGGACTGAAATTGCTCAGAAAGACGGGCTACTTAATAAAACAGGCCCCAGGCCACTTTGTTCCGTTTACCTAGATAAATGATCCTCCCACCGCAGCAGCCAGGGATGTGTAGGCAGCTGAGGTGGAGGGACAGTCCTCAAATGCCGAGGGAGGCAGCATCAGAACCCATTTTCACCCTCTCTGGTCTCTCAAACCGCGCTGTGTCAGGTTCATTTTTGGAAGGTGCTGCAGGATGGACTGAGCGTGCTGCTTCGTGGTGCTGACACCTCCGCTTCCCACGGACAGCTCTTACGGCCTGACGTAGCTACAGGCGGGAAGAACAGGTCCACTTAGACGCTCTCCTAGACCAAACCTATTAATGTGACAGGACAGCAAGAAGTGCGTCGTGAGCTGGCTTAGAACATTCTCGGCCTGCATTGCACCTGGGCTGCTTGTTGTGCTGCCCATCATTTTTGTCGTAGACTAAGGGAGGAAAACTCGAATACATAGCTCTGCCACTCTTCTGATCCTGAGGTGCATGACATGTGAACTTTAAGCAGCAAACAGGAGGACAATTTATGTACTTCTCCCACTGAAGCAAGTCTTTTTGCAGGCCCTGACTCTTGACCTAAACAAGGGTTTAAATGTCTTAAAAAAACAAACAAAAAAGTCGATTCAAGTCTGTGACGGTTACAGGTGTGAGGGAAAGGTAAGAAAGTTACATATAACAGTTTGGCATAAATACAACTTGTGTTAATAAATTTTAGAGCATTTAAAGCCTGTCTGTCATGGTACTGTTTTCCCCCTCAATTTATAGTGTACTAATCTAGTTGAACACAAGATTAGCTATCTATCAACTATAAAAAAATAATAAATTAGCTTCATTGATGAGCCTTTAATTTCACTCACTTCAAACCATAAGTTGTAGACATTCCTTTTGCTTTACGAGAGATGTATGTAGTAAATTTATTATTTGGAGTATTTTAATCTAACTTCAGTTTCTGTTAATAGCAAGTCTCCTTCACGAAATGGTGTTAACATTTTGAGTACTTTTAAGTGAATCCCAAGGAAAAAGATATCTTGTTGAACATCCGTCTTCTTACTGAGATGGTGTTAGTGCCTGGTGCTTTCTAGCCATTGCTAGTGGGTAAAGATGCCCTGTTCCCATCTGTACTAAATACAGTGTGTCTGTGTTTATAGCTGTTACTGAGTTAAAGAGGAGGCCTGAAAGTTAGGATGTCTGAGGAAGAAAACAGTGGTGATATCAAAATGTTGCCTAGACAGTGATTTTCTATCTAGTATTTTACATTTTTGTGTAACCTTACTCTTGTTACTATAAAAATACTGAAACAAGATCTTGATTGGTATGAAGAGTTTTTAATATGAATTACATTCAAAGGCTTTTTGCAGTCAGTGGAGTTCAAGTTATCTAAAATTGTTTTTAAAAGTAAACATCCTTTCTTTAATGAACAAGAGATTTTCAGTCTTTACATGAGTATCCTTCATGAGTCAGACCCCAGACTATGCTAATAACAATCCTGCTTTTATTATTTAAGACAAAATGAAGAAGTTTCCACTTGTTGCTTTAATTTGTAATTGTTTTGTTGAATCTGCTGCTGCAGTGGTGCCTCAGTAATGTATTTAGCAATGCAGCAAAGACTAATCCTTTTGTTTGTTGGCCTTTGCTTCAGCTCTTCAGTATTTTTAAATCTGGTATCTGCTATATGTGGTTCTGAGGTTCCATTTCATGCTGGTATGTTTGAGGGAGAGGAAGATGGTATTATTATACACTAGAAATTACCAGAGGAGGGCTTTGTAAGTATCAAACATAGAAGCAGATAAAATAACTGTTGGAAGTGACCCATAGAAAAAGCAGAAAGCCCCATACACAATTAAGCATATCACTTCTGAGATGTCCTACTCAGTTTCATTCTGTGTCAAAAGCATTTTAAGTAGCAGATTAACCTGCGCTTCCAAATGGAATAGTTTCTTGAAAATTGCATTTTATGAGATGGGAATACAATGATCATGTTTGTTGACTTAAACTATTTTCGGATTGCCACAGGTGAATATTTTGTTTTGAAACAGTTTATTACTTCATAGCAAATTCATGTTAACTGATGTGAACTAGTGTCAAAATACTTCGAATTATTTAATAACTAGGAAATGTAGGTTTAAGTGATTTTTGGATGCTTGCTTTAGTTGATGGGGGGGGTTGCTTTATTTTGAGCAGGGGACAATGGTGAAAGCCTAGCTTTTTTCATTTTGCTGTTTCTCTTTTTGTATTCCTGTTGTCTTGGTAATGGCATTAGTTTTGCTTAAAAAACAAGCAAAATTGATTTTGCTAACTTCTATTAGTGTTTTTTGGGGGTGAGGAAAGTCTTCATTTCAGCTTTCCAGTATTTGCTGTTAAATTGTTAACAATCGTACTGGACACTGACTTGATTAAAACCACCTTTTGTAAAGCTGACTTTTGGACTTTATTTCAGATTACTGATTAGTATAGTACAAGTATTTTCCCCTCTTTAGTTTGCCGTCAGGTTGCCAACAGCTAAGTACCATTGCTGGTAAATTTCTCAAGCTAACATTCTGCTCTGCAATCCAGGCCTTTAATGTTTCAGTGTGATCTTTTCATGAGTGCTGTGCAAGGATGCCTTTTGCTGCTAAAGTAATGCAGCGTTGCATGTATTTTATAAAATTCCTCATTCCAGTTTGTCTGCAAAACATCATTGGGTATGTTGAAGATCATGAAATTGGTATGTGTATGGCTGTACCTCTACTTTCAGAATAAGACCTTTGGC
The DNA here is from genome assembly GCA_013397755.1 of Cnemophilus loriae. Classification (NCBI taxonomy): domain Eukaryota; kingdom Metazoa; phylum Chordata; class Aves; order Passeriformes; family Corvidae; genus Cnemophilus; species Cnemophilus loriae. The sequence goes on along the minus strand of VZTF01002825.1, from coordinate 2,480,828 downwards.
TTTCTTTGTTCATGCTTTAAACATTATAGCTCATACTGTTATTCTCCATCGATAACCCAGGATGCCAAAAAGAGAAGAAAGTTGTCCTTAGCTCCTGTGGAGACAGGATCTGTCCATATTAAACCATATATGCTGGGAATCCCTTTTCAGCTCCCTTGTTCTTACGCCACTATTAAAAGACCTCTCAGTAGCTTAACTGGTATATGATTAGTCAGCATAGTGTTTCTTGGCAGTGTTCCACATACATACATATTTTTGTGAGAGACAAACGCATTTCTTTTGTTCTTTCATTTTTAGTTACATGGGAATTGGGCTTTCGGCACAGGGTGTGAACATGAACAGACTACCAGGTATGTTTCAGTTCCTTACATTGTTTTTTAAAATATGCTTCACCTTTGGTAAGCAATAGAGTGTAGCATGACACCTCTGTGTTGTATCTGTTACTGGAGTTATGTAACACTTGCAGCTGAAAAGTTTAACTTTTATTGTACATTTGCTGCTGTACTACTTCCGTCAGCTCTTACTGTTATTTATAACATTATGCAGATACTTTTTAGCAAACAAATACATTTTAAAATCTTCATCATGTGTCTGGATAAAAATGAAGCTATAGATTTCCATGCTCTGTAAACTGGATTTCTAGCAATAAAGATGAGCTGCTATGATAAAAACTTTCTGTCAAACATGGAGGGAACTCTCCTTCTGTCACTTTCTGTACCTTTACCTTTCCAACCTTCACAGTAAGAGTGTGTAGCCTACTTCTAAGTTTTGACTGTTCCATTGACCTGCATGGTCAGGGACACTGTCTAGTTAATGATTGTCTGTAGTATCTCTGAATAGTACTTAAGAAAGTTTTGTGTGCGTATACACAAAATATTGGGTTTTTAACAGATCTTTAAAAGTGTAAAAAATGTCCGCCCAAAACAAACCAACTGACTTCCTTGAAGTTATCAAAAGATAAAACCATGTTGAATTGACCTTCGAGTATCTGCATTCTCTTAATTTTGAATTCTAACTTTCTTACCCAAATGCTCTGGTACAGATTCATATGATGACTGCAAGTCCCCGTTACACTGTGAGCCCACCTAAGGCTGATGAATTATTAGTGGGTGGCATTAAGTTTATTTCGAGTATGATTTAGGATGCTATAATTATCCAAGATTCTACTAATCAACGTAACTGCCATAATTTGGGGTTCTCTTTACTTTACTGAGAGATGCTTAATATGGTACCAGCTGAAGCTACTGATGATAAAGACTAAGTGTCGAAGTGTGGAGAACACTTCCAAATTAACCTGCTAGGCAGCAGCTTGACAGAAGAGGTTCACTACTGAATTGCAGAGAGTGTAGATAGGTATTTATAAAAGAGCACAGACCAAAATTGCTTGCTGTGAATTTCATTGTGTAACAGTATGAAGCTTCTTAAAGATTCTACAGCTTCTTCACCTGCAAAATCAGCACCATATTTGCATACATAATGATTTGCTCTTGGCTGTGATTTTCACCTGTATTACTAATTTTTTTCCTTTTATGTAAAATTTATTTTTATTTTTAGAGGCAGCATAGCTAGTTACACTGCAGTCTGGAGATTCTGTTATTATGCGGAAGCTGCTTGCTGCTGAATAGTCATTGAGAATAATCAGGACTAGAAATATGTTTCCCCAGAGATGCTTGTTTGGTTTTTAGCCAGGAAGAATCTGATCATGACATATGGTAGCAATAGTTGTGCAAAATGAAAGGGAGAACAGGAGAATCTTCACTGCTTTACTGGGGTATATCAGATCTGTATATAGCTTTTCAAATTTCAGCATTGTAGCTGATTATATTTTTGGTGTTGGTAATATTGTATGTTTGCGTAAAGAGCAAAATGTGTTATCTGAATTTGCATTACCTTTTATATACTACAAATGGAATTACTTATTCAGCTGTTCTGATAAGTTGTCATTTTAAAAATTATACAGATTTCCTAGGTAAGAAATATTAGAAAGCAGAAAGCTGAGTATAGTAATTAACTGTATTAACCTGGTTAGAATATACCAACTTAGCACATTCTTTAGTTTGTTTAATAATAAAGGAAATTTATTAATTGCCAATGCTTTTGTTCTCTAGGTTGGGATAAACATTCGTATGGTTACCACGGAGACGATGGACATTCATTCTGTTCCTCTGGAACGGGACAACCTTACGGCCCAACGTTTACTACGGGCGATGTCATTGGTTGTTGTGTCAACCTTATCAATAACACCTGCTTCTACACCAAGAATGGACACAGCCTGGGTATGGAGAAATGCTGCCTTTCATGACAGCGTTGTGTCTTTAAGTCTGTTGTGCGTAGGAAACCCTCCTCACATCAGGAGCAAAGGGTTTGAATAGTTCTTTTGATCGTTTGATAGTCTATGAAGTAATTCAAGAACTGGGAAAAAGAATTTCTTCTGTGCCATTTGCACTAACATTCCTTCTGAATTTGGGAGGATTCATCGTATAGCATCTCATTCCACAGGATCTGCATTAATGAACTCCACTACTAAATCCACAAATAATGCTCGATGGTCATAAAGTAATAGGTGATAAGAGAACTGAGGGTAAGGAGAATGGAAATAGCTAAAATTTATTGCTCCTGTAGGGGGAACACCCAGCCTTCACTAAAACCTTACATTGGATGCATGTTATATTGAACATATGTTGGAGAGCAGTGTCTCTAGGGTTCCCATTCTGGAGTCATTCATCGTTGGGCTAAAGCCATAAATTATACAAGTTGAGCTAAAATTAAGTCCAGTAAATTGTAGTATTATCCAACACTGCAAGACAAGTTTTGAGTTTAAAGATGTCAGGAGTGGGTGGAGTTAAAAATTTTTATGGAATATCTATTTCAGTTACTTCATGCAATTTAATGAGCAAAGATACAGAGTGTAAAGAAAGAAGAAAAAAATTACTTCCTGCATTAAGGAAGGAGTGAGGGCTTGGGAAGAGATCTTGGAATTATGCTGAGGGGAGCAGGAACTTTGAAGGGATAATGCTCAAAGAAGAATGAAGTTTTTGTGGTGGGTAGAAATACGATAAGGAAAGGAGAGTGTAGCATGAAATGAAGTAAGAGATTATTGACATAGGTGTTCTTGAAGTTGCTGTTCTATTTTCTTACATTGGCAAACACAAAGTAGGTTTGGAAAAATGGGGAAGGATGTGGTTTAAATTCTTTTCCTAGTCTCCCTGAACAAGACCGACAGTTTGTTTGCTCAGGCCCTAAGCAAACATATCTGACTTGGGAGTTTTTCTGCCTCTACCCACAGCAGGGCTTAGGAGTCTCCTGAGGTCAATTTCAAGTAATCGCTTCTGTGAGTCTATTCTATCATGATTTAATGTTCCTTCTAAATTGAATGAGTCTGTATAGCTGGAATCAATACCTTGAGACCAAGGGCAGCAGGACACTTAAACCATGCTCTGTGCAGTTGTTTCTTTTGGCGTCCTGTTGCAGGATAGGACCAGGTGGAAGATAACAGGCTTGTGTTTGCCCTAATCTTTAACTGGGTTAAAGCTGAGAAAAGCAATCCTACCTTATTCCCTTTTTGAAACATTCACAATGTGCCTGCAGGTAAGTTGGATCATTTGATCAACTAAAGAGACACGAGTGTTCTCACTGCCCTTATGGTCACATGAAAGCGTAAGTGAGCTAGGAAGGCAAGAGCAGAACCCTCCTTTTCAGTGGAAAACTTAAAGCAGACTGGATTAAGCTGACTGTGAAACAACAGTGCAAAAGATTAAAATCTGTTTTTAGAGAAGACCAGAATGGCATAGGTGAGGAGAGGCTAATAAAATGTCATCTGTCATAGGCTGAGTCTGACAAACACTTTACGGATTTCAGAAGGAAACCTGACAGCTGTTCTGCTGTCATGGGGCTTTGCTAGCTTGAGTTTCTGACAGAAGAAAATTGATTCTGTGTTGAGTGGAAAAAGAAATCAGAAATTTTGTCTGTCTCAATGAGTTGAGACTTGCTGCTGCTAGTTGTCCAGAATTCCTGTACGTTCGTGACTTGGAGGACATGTATGTTTCTGCTCTGGGCCACATATATGGTCTAGAATATAGGAAGTCTCTGGCTCAGCCTGGGATTTGATGCTGCAAAAAGGGCTAAGCAATTCTCATTAAAGTGTGAAATCCTGGGTTGAAAAAAAGCCAAAACGAACCCCCCCAAAACCCCCAGTACCTACATATCACTTAGTTATCATTTGTTCGTCATGCCTACAGCCTCCCTTTTGGAAAAGAGCAAGTTGGATGTCAAAATTGCCAAATAGAAAAAGTGGTAGAGCTTAGAAGAAGTTAGGGTAAGAGCAGGGAATAAATAAAATGATAGCTTTGAGATGTGATGGGAGGAAACAAAGGAAGCAGATTCACTCTATATGTCATTGTTCTGTCTCCAAAGATGTGGATACAGAATGCAGATGCTCTTGAGGTTTGAAATCCTGGTGAAGAATAGAGACTGAAACAGGGATGGAATTTAGGACAAAAGGTTAAAAGCTTTGTTTTCATCTTAAATTTGAAAAGATGGTGATACAAAATAAATTGAAGTTTGAAGGGATAAGTGGATTTCAATAATTCTGCATTTAAAAACAATACTTGCAACAATAGGAAATTCTGAAGTGCTGTTATTATGTGCCTTTCAGAAGGAGATTACTGATGTTTTTTTTTTAACAGAAAGCTTCCCACCCTCCGAAATTGCCCAAAGTTCGTGAAGTGTATAGAGGTCATATTTTTCTCTAATCCTGAGACAACAAAATCACTCCCTTGGTTTTACGGGTAGATGGATGCTTGTAATTATGTAACAAGATATTAAGCTGTTCTGTTTGAAAACCAAAGCATGTTGGCATAGATTCGAGTGAAACATTTGCAGGCTGGTTTGGAGTATTATAGACGTGTGCAGCTTGTGTAAAGATTGTGAGTGAGTATTTATGAAGAAAAGTAATAGCAAAAAAGAAAAGACGCCATTAAATCTTGATGTTGCAGCATTGTGACATGCAAGTGAAAAAGTATTTTCAGATATCCTTACCTTTCTTCTTAAATTTAACATGTAGCTAGAACTTTCATACTTTCTAGTCTGCATATCTGTATGGTTTGCTAAATCTGATGGCCTATTTTGAAAAAATTAAGGGCAATTTAAGTATTTTTGAATGGCAATTACTTTTTGCCAAATACTGCTGTTTATTATTTAAAAACATGAATTATGCCTAAGCATCATGGATTTCACCATACTTAACTTATTTCTGAGATTGTTTGGGTGAGTTTTCTGAACATACAATGATATATTTGAGAAAATGAGGCTAGAATCCAGACACGTGGAAATTAATCTCAATTTTCTCTTTATTACAGGCATCGCTTTCACAGATTTACCGGTAAGATAAGTGCATTTTCAAACAGTTTTCCTTTATGTCATAAACAGATGTTTCAGATCAAACTAGCATTTACCTTACACTTGTTGGAATTACAATGATAATCTTTGTAGCCAGTATCATATCAGATATTTCTCATCATCTTTTCAGTGGTGATTTGTTAATTGATGGAGAAAGTGTTTTGGTTTTACACCAATCCTTACAAGAGGTTTTCCTTTTCAGGTTTTTAACAGGCAATTCTAGTGAAAGTTTTAGCAGAAAAAAAGACACGGAAATAGTTATTACATACTTTGGCACATTCTAGCCTTGCATACAAAGTCAGAGCTGTATTAAACACCAACATGGTGGACGGCTGCTTGAGATATGGTCGCTGTAACTCATGCCTGATGCCTGATTTTCACAATCTTTGCTTCACAAAATCAAATGTATCAAATTACTTTTTTTTTAAAGCTGCACATATCTGATGTCTTGTAGCTTTTGAGTCAATTAAATTGTGCTTTCCTTAAAACTGGCATCTGTTCCCTATACCACTGGTACAGACATGATACGGCACTTACTTTGGTTTTTTTCTTATCCACTTCATTTCTGATTTAATCTGTTTAAGGTGCAGTGTGTGATGCACGTCCATCTGGCCAGCTACTCCCTTTCTGTGGCCTTAAGAGGCAAGGACAGATATTAAGGAAAAATGAAGTCAGTAACCCAAGGAGCCTCTTAGTCCTACCACAGGGTTGAGTGCTTTGTATAGGAAACCACTGGCACTGTCCTGGATCTTTGGGATGCTAGCAGGGCTCCTCGCTAGCACATGGTGCCAGCTCAGGAAAACTGACACCATAATCTGAAGTATGAAGCTGAACCCCTTGTTAGAATCAATGGTTTCCATCTCGTTAAAAGATTTGAGACTTGTGGTTTGTTGTTGATTATTTTAGCCTAGGTAACAGTTATAAGCATGTTTATTTAAAAAAGCAAACATGAAATTCACGTGAAAAGCAATATGTGAAAATAGAGGCAAGATTGGCTTGGGCATGGTTTGAGCAAACAGAGTATTTTCCATTTCACTGGGTTCACTGGGCTTCAGAGTTCCTACTGACCTGCGTGTTGATAACTTCTTACTGGTAGCTTTAATTTATTTAGCATATAGTTCTGTAGATCAACATCCCGTTATACCATACCACCATTGTCTGCAGTGTAATTATAATGTAGGTATGTTTGGTAAATAAACTTTAAAAAAATGTTTAAACTACCCTCTCCCCTCCACAACAGACCCCAGCAAGAAAACCCCTTTCACGCAGTTGTTTGCCTTGCCATTGCTGGGATGCTCATTGCAGGCAAATTTTGCCCAACAGGCAGATTTTACCGTTCTCATATTTGGCATATTTTAAATTTGCATGGAGACCTAATCTCTAAGCAGAAAATAAAACAGAGACAACAATAAATTATTAAAAAACAATTTACTATTTATTAACAACAAACATTAACATCAACAATTTATTAAAACAATTAAATTATTAAATTATCTAAAGTATTTTCCTAGATACAAGTCCAGGAATTCACAAAAACTTCAGTACACTGTTACAGTTCTTGTTAGGCACTACGCTTGGATTTTGAGGCTATTGAGTTTTCTGTCCTGTCAGTCCTTACCACTAAAATTCAGCGACGTTTTAAGTATTTCACCCCAAAAGGAAAATGGCCCGCTTTGTAAGTTTGATTTCTGTTCTCTTTTTAAGAGAAAAACAGGTCTTTAAAAAAAATCAAAAATTGTTACTTAATATTTTGTGAAATTGAACCTCCCAAAAGTTGTAACATTTAGCACAGTTTAAAAAGTGTATTTTCTGTCTAGAATGTCAGTAAGATTTTTTTTTTCAAACTAAAAAAATTTATGACCACTGGGAATAAAATTACTCAGTCATATTGCTGTATTGGCAGAAGCTGCTTTTATGGCTGGAGCACACTACTAGAAGCACTAGGATTACTAGAGATGAAAAAACAAAAAAAACCCCACAGCAGTGGGGATTTTAGAATAAGAGTCAAAAACTAATTAAAATATTTCTTGCAGCCAAACTTGTACCCTACAGTAGGGCTTCAAACACCAGGAGAGGTTGTGGATGCTAATTTTGGACAACATCCATTTGTATTTGATATTGAAGACTATATGCGAGAGTGGAGAACCAAAATTCAAGCACAGATTGACAGATTTCCAATAGGAGATCGGGAAGGAGAGTGGCAAACAATGATTCAGAAGTAAGATTTGTAATATTATTAATTTTTTAAAAGGTTGTTAGTTGCATGATTTCAGAAATCTTTAAAACATTCTGTTGTCTTGTGCAAAAAGTGATAGATACTATTAAAAAATAGTACAAGTAACTTTGTTACCAGGTTTGATAACTGTGTAAAAGGCAGCATGAACAGATTTTGTGGCAGAGTTGTCTGTGTCATTAATAATTTGGACTTTATAATGATGAGCGTAAGACTTCTGAGCTGATTTGACCTATCTAATGTGGATTGGGGAGTTTTTAGGAAAGTTGCCGTGGTTGTAATGGGCAGTTTTAATACTCTGGGCTCTGAAAATTTCCCTTTGCGTTCTCAGCCTTCAGCATGCCAGGTTAAGTTGTGTCTCATTAGTGTTTCTTGGAAAAATCGTGGTTGTGACTTTGCATTTTTAATTTTTTTCAGTGAAAACAAACTTACTGTGTAGCAATTTCACTTCAGTGTGTTTAATGAGAAAAAACCCCCGAACTTAATTAGCAGTTAATATTTGAATTGACCCTGCCTTTGGGCGATGAATAATTGTTACTAAAATTGATCATAATGAAGTTATGCATTTATTATTTTAAAAAATTAATTTTCTCTACAGTGTTTTGAAGAATATACTGGCTCTTATCTGAATAAGTCAGACAAAAGTAATTCAGTTATCTCTGCATTTCAAGTAGAATTTTTCAGTTCAGTCACCTTTTTTTAGCAAAGGGTTTTTACATTCAGGAGTTCTTGGTTTCTTACCTGTATTTAATGAGTATTTCTGAGTTTTGTTTTTGTTTATTTTTAGAATGGTATCATCTTACTTAGTTCACCATGGATACTGTGCAACAGCCGAGGCATTCGCCAGATCCACAGACCAGACTGTGCTAGAAGAATTAGCTTCCATTAAGAACAGACAAAGTAAGGCTGGAAAGCACGTTGCATCCCTTTTTTCTTCCCTTAAACAAATATTACATAAAGCTTTCTCTTAAGCAGCATTGTAGAATTTGCTTGCAGCACTACCCTATAGCACAGTTCTTTGCTGTCATCTAATGTTACACATGTATGAGCAGCTGGGTATGAAAAATCTGTGCAGTAATACTTTGTAACTTGTTTGATGTAGCAGGATGTGGTAAATTACCTGTTGTCTTTTCTCTTGAACGGAAAGTTGTGATATGTCTGAAACAAATGTGTGTAATGTCTCTGAGTGTTTGTGAGAGCTAATGGTTAGTCACAAACAGGAATGTAAAACTTTGTCTTCACAAACATTTATATTTTTATCTGAACTGTGAAAAGGGATTGAATTTAGAGAATGTTTTGTAAGTTAAATGAAACTTGAGTTCTCCTGCTTACAGATGTGAGGGGGAAGAGGACAAGGAGAACTAACAGCAGTTCAGTAATAACTTGCCATGCCAGTGCTGTTTGGCAGCCTGATGAACATTGCCTTCCCCTTCCATTTAAATCCTGCTCTGTGACCATCAGCATTTGTGTTACTGTATGACATACCACGTGGGGAAACTGCTCTGGTTGTAAAACAACACATTTGTTGGGCTATTTTTCATTTGGATCAGTTCCTCTGTTGGGGGAGAGAGCTGGGAGGCTGTTTGCAACTTGAGCCAAGTTACAGCCACAGAAGCATCAGCTAAAGCAGGGACTGTTGTGAAAGGTTTTACTCAACTGTAATTTGATTAGAAGTATGTGTTGTAGGTGAAAGAGACTAAATTTTTGTTTTTCTTAGTCAAAATTGAACCCGTAGGAGTGGGATGCAATTTGGATATTCTTGAGTGACAGTAGTTTGGTATGTGCTTATTTATAAAGTTGTGAAAATGAGAAATAAATCACAGAAGAGTGTCTGCAATCTTATTCTAGCTCTAAATGCACGATCTGACTACAAAGCAGTTGGATGCTGGCAATAAATAAAAATACTGAAGTCTCATTTAGATACATGTAGGTGGAGTGCAGTTCTTAAATTTTCCTGTTGAACATTTTAAGGAAGCATGATCTTTCTTTACACTAATTTTTTCTAAGAGGAAAAAAATCTTGTTGATTGATGGTTGCAGTGTCTTTTAATCGTTAATGTACGTGTATTAATCCATAAGCTGTCCATTTAACTGATGTTGGTTTTGCTGAACAGAAATTCAGAAATTGGTTTTGGCAGGATGAATGGAGAACCCGTTGAAACAACATAACAGCTGTATCCAAGTTTACTAGAAAAAAATCCTAATCTCTTATTTGTTTTTTGGTGAACAGGAATTCAGAAATTGGTTTTAGCAGGAAGAATGGGAGAAGCCATTGAAACAACACAACAGTTGTATCCAAGTTTACTAGAAAGAAATCCTAATCTCTTATTTGCATTAAAGTGAGTCTTCAAATTATACAGATGTGTGTTTATAGATGGCACAGTACCTTCTGAGACAAGACAGTTACTCATTTAAAGCTTTCACAGAAATTTATACAAAGTTAAGCAGCGCTTTTTAGAAAATGTGTATATTTCACTTTTTTTATGCTCTTCTTATTTGCTACATGTTTAACTAGGTTTTGTCATCAAGGTCCTGGTTTGCAGCATAATTCACATCTCCCTGTAGACTTGTTCTCTAGAACTAGTTTTGTAGTTTTTTAAAATGAATTATAGTCTGTTTGGGTGTCAAGTAAATCTTAAAATGGAAACTGATATAACAGTTCATTCAAGAAGGTTAAGAATCCTGTTGGCATAAGTTAGTCTGTTCCTCCAAAGGGGTGACTGACTTTAAAGACCAGTTTAAATGAGCTGTTTCATTCTATTCCACTTTACTAGAAACCTCTGGCTAAAACTGTGGAAATTTCATAATCCCAAAGAGTTCTCTTGGCTTCCCAGGCACACAATAGTCACCTTCATTCTGGCATTTTTACTTGCCAGCTGCGCTGTTCTCCAGAATTTTGTATCACATTGCAGTGTTTGAATGTGGAAAAAGTGTGTTATCTCCTCTAAGAACAAAGCACTTTAGTTTTATGTTCAGTTAAGTAACTGGGAATGTGTTTGAAGTCTGTCATGCTCAAGTGCTGAACAGAATTCACGTGATAGTACTCCAGGCTTATCACAGAATTCACAAAATGCGAACATTTTGATGAAAGACTTCACTCAATAAGTGTCAATTGTATGTTATCTTTTTCTCAGTCTGTCTTTCTAAATTTTGCCTGTTCTATTGAGGCGACTGAAGCCGAAAGCATAAAGCAGGAGTTCTGAGCTTCCTTAAAGTCCATAGTAAAACCTCCTTATCTAAAACAAAATTGACAAAGAGCAACAGCCTCTAATGGGAAGGTTTGTATGGGAGTTTGCTTTTCAAACTGTTTTCTAGTGCAGATGTTCAATGTTAAGAGTTGCCCTTTAATGCTTAATGTTCCAGACAGTCAAACTCTGCTCTCATTTACTTTGAGAGAAATGACAGACATGACAACATAACGACATATCGTTCTCAAGAAATAACCTTGCCCCTGCCAATAAAAGAAAACAGTTAGAACAAGAAAATGTAGTTTAAATCTCTAAACTTTGAGGACTTAGTGAGAAAGGCTGTCCTCCAAGGATAATATTCCTGTTCTCCTCCCTCACAAATTTGTAATTGAGTATTTTTGGTGGAATGCTCCAGAGCTTATTGATGATTGGGTTACTGACATCCAGCATTTTGTTGAGTCAGACTTGTTCTATATTTAACACTAAAATGAAATCATTGCTATCATTGGTAATTTGAAATGTGTAAATGGTTTTATTAGCTTAACTTTTTGCCTTTTGTTTAGGGTGCGCCAGTTCATAGAGATGGTGAATGGTACAGACAGTGAAGTGCGGTGTTTGGGAGGCCACAGTCCAAAATCTCAAGATAGTTACCCTGTTAGCCCACGGTCATTCAGTAGTCCTAGCATGAGTCCCAGCCATGGAATGAATATTCACAATTTGGCAACAGGCAAAGGGAGCAGCACACACTTCACTGGTAAGTTCATGTGGAGGATAGACCACATAGATATGGACATACCACACCACATGGCTTTTTTTTTTTTTTTAACCCAAGAGTTTATGCTGAATGCTTTGTGTAACAGTATAATTTTAATGATTAAAATACATGATTTCCAGTTCCTGAGAAAACCAAAAGTTTCATCACATGATTTTTGCACATGCTCTTGGCTTTACTTCTTGCAAAGTAGGTTGGCACCAATTTCTAAGAAGTGCTTCCCTCTGGGAGGTGGAAGGTTCTGACGTAAATTTCTCTTGTCTTTTTGATGATAATTAATGGCTTGGGCAAGGTGGTTTAAATCCAGTGAGTGGTATATATGATCCATTTCCTGTGGTGGTGATGGAGAGGTCAGAATAGCTGTGGTTGAGCAGGAAACACGAGAAGCTGGGTGGTATGGCTGAGTAAAAGACATCCTGCTGGCAGCCACATTTCAGTCTGCACAGTTGAAACATTTCTTAGAGCATTTAAATAATGCTTCATAAGCACTAAATCTTCAGTGGGAAGCCAGGAATGTTCAGAGCTGCCCCAAGCTTATGTGGAGATCCCCATGCCTTCCAAAGCACCCCTGCTGAGAGGAAGCTGAGCTTGTTAAAATGGTACCTGAACGTGGCATCCTTGAAGACTAAGACTCTTAAGGTAGCAGAGACCAGCAGCTTTCACTTCTGTTTAATTTCCAAATCCAGACTGAAGCTGACTGGGGGTGCTTTACTTACATTTTTTTCTCTGTGGGATTGAATGGAAAGTCAGTGTAGCCTGGCCATCAGAGTAACTGCTGCCCTTGGAAGCTTTTCTTTCCTCTGTGTCAAGAGAGTCCCATCATGTGTGTCGGTGGAGATCCACTCAAATTTTCTGGTTGTTCTTCAGGTGGTTATTGGGGTGTATTGCAGAAAGTACCTGTAACTTTTCTAATTTTGAAAATAGAGGCAGGTTGATGAACGTATTATTAGAATTGATGTTTGGGATTTTGCAAATGGAAGCAGCTGTTTTCTTTATAATAAGCCCTTCCTGTGACCTGTTTCTATTTTAGAACATACTAGGGAGCTCTCGATTTGATGGAACTGGCAATTATATGCTTGCTTCAAATAGTAGTTTTCCTATTATATTTTAGAAGGGTCAGAAGAGATTTTAGCTAGGCATCATAATTTCACAGCATGGTGTAATTTTATTTAGCAAAGCACAATATTAACAATTAAAATAATTACATGGTGAAGGAGGGAGGTTGTATGTAAGTATAGCAACATGCAAAGTATTCAGCACTGAATTCTACTGCCCATTTATCAAAAGAATTATGTGATCAGGAATTAATAATGTTTGCTTCCATTCATAATGATTACAGTGGCATAGAAAAGATTTTGAATGCATCCATTCTAAAAAACTCTTCTACATTGGTGCAGTTTTCTGTTTTACCAGTATATTAGTACAACTGGAAAAACCTTCTCGTGTCTGTGTTCATACTTGTTAAATAATGCTTAACTTCTGAACTCTAGAAGCCTTAAAGGTTCAAATACCTGAAACATGGAGGTGAAGTACTTGAGTTTGTGTGACAAATTTAGCATAATTGTTCCTGGTCAGTAAACACTGTGCTTGTTTCATTTTTTCTACAAACTTATCTGTAAGTACCCACTTTATGACTACAATTGTTAAAACTTTCTTGCAGGGTTTGAAAGTAGTTGCAGTAATGGAGTAATATCAAATAAAGCACATCAGACTTACTGTCACAGTAAACACACGGCTACCAGCTTGAATGTACCAGAGCTCAACAACATAAATGTATCAAGATCACAGCAGGTTAACAGCTATTCCAGGTAAATAAACTTTAGATGCTTCTAAATTACATTAAGGCTTGTGTTGTCCACGTGTTTGCATGGCAGGGCAGAGTTTTCAGTGGGATCTGGTGTGACTGATTTTTTTTCCCAAGGACAGTTGAAACACAGTGTAAGGGGCCAACAGCTCATGTTAACTCTGGGTGTTTTGGCAGTTCAAGCTCAATAGACCTTTTTCTCCTGTTGGGTTAAAGAAATGCAATAGACAAAAATAAATTACCTTGCTTATAGCTATGGTCAGTTTTGAAGTTGCATAGTGAAGGTTAATTAGCTCTTTGCCACTTGGCATTTTAATTGAAGCCACTGACACTGATTTAAGTGTGTTGCACATAGGCAATGAAAAGTTTTCCAGATACTCTCCATTTGTGGTAGTATCTGCAAAGTAAACACTTTTGAGATGCATATGAAGTGTGGATTCTCTTTCACTGTATACACCAGCATTGTTTGCCTACTCCAGTCACTGTCAAGAGTGCAAACACATTCAGTTCAGTGAATGAAAAGAAATCTGTTATCCAGGGTTAATATGGTTATTCCTAACCAGTAAATAGTAAGCCCTGAGTTGCATGGATGCAGCAGAACCTAATTTGATGTGAAATGCAACAGCACTCAGCTGCATTGTCCAAAATGGATTCCCAAAACTACTGCATAGGATGTGATGATGTGGTGGTGATGATCAAAAGTATTTTAGTTGGATAGTGATAATTGTGGTAAAAAGGTAAGAGTGACAATTTACTTTTTAACTTTTCACAATTTCTGTTTGCATCAGCAATTGGCTCTGCCAAAAGGCTTGTCAGTGTCTAGGCAACTTGGAGATTTTTCACGGAGGAAGACAGTTCCTTGGCTGTGCTGTTGCCCAGTCAGAGAGGCCTTTTGGTTTCCTTCCTCAAAGGAAGCTGAGTATTTTTGGTTGCTTGGAAGCAAGATATTAAACTTCCAAGTCGAATCTGTTTGGCCTTGACAGAGGTTTTAGGTTGCTATTGTCCATGACGGAATAGAACAGGCTAGGATGCAACTGTCAGCAAAGCTCAGTCCCCAGAGCCACGCTGGCATTTTCTAAAAGCACTTCTGTGAGCTGCTGCGAGCAAAGGGTGATGAGGAGTTGAATGCACTGCGTTTGCCCCTGAGTGTCTCTTCAGTGTTCTGGTTTACTCAGCATTTGCTTTGGGGTTTTCTTTTTTTGTTTCTCCTCTGTCGTTCCATAGAAGTAAACGAGGAGAAGGCATTTTTTGAAATAATTAGTTACCTAAGTATGGTATTTTCAAAGTAGGCTGTATATTGACTTAACTATATTTTTTATGTATAAATATTAACTGTATTAAAAAGTGGGAGTAGTATATTTTCTCAATGCATTCTCTTCAGCTCTGTGTACGTACAGTTATATAAACAAGGTAAGGACTTTTTGGTGTGTATTTAGAAAGTGTTGTATTCCTTACTCCTGAATAATGGGGGACATGTTTAATTTTTCACCATTTGAAAATAGTATTTTACTGCAAGCTAATGTTGAGACAGCCTTAAAACTTTCCATGGTGCTCTGGTATCACCAGTTGCTATCAGAGAAACTGTGTTCTAGCTTGGTAATATTTAACAGCAGCTTTTCAGTAGCTAAGATGAGGAAGTACTGTGATGAAGTTGTAAAGATAACTTTGTGATGAGTAAAACTTGTATTTATTACTCTCTTTTCAGCAATGATGTAGACATGGAAACAGATCACTACTCCAATGGGGTTGCTGAGACTTCATCCAATGGCTTCCTAAATGGTAGTTCTAAACATGATCACGAAATGGAAGAATGTGACACAGAAATGGGTCTGCAGTGATATTTCTTACATTTTTATTAAGTGATGGCAACAAGGTTGTGTTTTTACTTGCAATGCTTCCCAACTTGAAAATTAGGGTTATTAGCTCAAATCTTAATTTTTTGTTTGTTTGTTTTGCTATTACTAGATGTAAATTTTAAAACCACTGATTTAGGTGGTCCAATATCAGTGTGAGAACAGGGGAATGGGTAACTCATGGCTACTGAAACTAGCATTAATTTCTAAGAAAGCACCTTTGAGAAGAAACACCCAGTTGTGTAGCACCCTGTGTTTGAGTTGGCAGATTGCTTCTCCGTCTTCCCATTCATGGTTCTCATGGCATCTTTGTGCTCTGCAGTAAGCGTAGAAATTCTAAATCTTTTATATTGAAGAATGCAAAGTGCTAATATTTAATGCTCAAGAGCTTTATTTGGGAAATGTAAAAAATTAAAATTTAATTTTTCCCCATGTTTTCCACCAAAAAAATACCAATTTATATAGTTGTGGGCTAAAAATTAACTTTGTTTTACTTAATTTGATTTATACTCTGTCATGCCTGTTGATGTTGGTGACAAATGAGTATTTAAATCCCCTCTGCTTGCCCTTTGTGCAGCTGCAGAATTGGTACTCAAACAATTGATTTAAGCAGATGTCAGTTAATGTGTAGTTTAAACGAAATGTGAAACTGGAGACCTTCAGAATGCAGCAGCGCGTGCAGAGGTCTGTGAGTGCTTCCCAGTTCCAGGGCATGTGCTGCTTGCTGCTGATCCTGCAGCTTTGCTGGGAAATACCAGGTAACTGTGGAACAGCAAATGTCATTCTGTTACAGCCCTGCAAGGAGGAATGCAAGTTGCCAGACCATTTTCCCTGCATTATGCTCTGAAACTGGATAGTAACAACGCCTTATTTGTGTGACAGAAAACCCAAAACTGGTCCTCGCTCTCTTGCAGCCTTTTCCGCAGAGACTTGCTGTGACAGACATGCAGCAGCTGCACAGGGCACAGAGTTGTTTGTGGTTTTTGTGATGTAGTTGCTTCTTGCCTTTGGAAGGTGATGTCCTAGATTAGGCTGAGCTAGGTGCAGGTACCACTACCTGAAGACTTGTGGGTGCTTCACCTACACTGTTTACTCCCTGCAGTTTGAATCCGGTGGTTTCTCACTTTTTGAAATATTTATATATTCTCCTTAGTGCTGTGTATGTAAGGTTAAGTAGGCAGGTATTTTCCAGAGGTGATATACTTATATCTAAGGAAAAAAAACTGGCCAGTTAAAAATCCTTTTTTGAAACAGTGGTCAAAATACATCACTAAGTAGCAGTGTTAAAGTCAGAAGAGTGGATTTGTAATTGAAGAGTCTATCAAAACATTCATTTTAAAACTTGATTCCATTGAAGAAAAAAGACAAAGAATGGATAAATGCCTTTTTTTAAAATGTGGTCCTTTAGGTGTAAATTTTAAAAAGGCAGAATTTTCAAAGAAGCCAAGTGTTGGTTTACTATTTATAAGCTGCATCAATATCTTTTAAAATCACTAGAATTGGGGAGTATTGTAGGAAATGGTAAAGAAGACAGTTGTAGTGTCCTGCCTGATTACAAAAGAAGCCTGAAATATCGAAATGATTAACATAATGTGTTTTGTGAGGAGTACGAACAGTCTAAATGATTATCTTGTAGCAGAATCCATCACGGCTGTTCAGGAAGTTTGGCATTTTTTACCCTCTATTAGCAGTTCCTCATTTGGCATATCTTTAGAAATGCAGTGCCGAAGGATTTTAAAGGTTAGAACTGTGTGGACTTTTACTGTTGTTTTTTAAACTCCCTTAAAATTTTAGGGTAAAATCTGGTTTATCTTCTAGTTTGTTTAAAATTACCCATTGCAAGATAAACAGAACGTGCTGACAGCCTTTGCTGTTAGTTAACCAGGTCTCTTAAATGTTTATAAGGAGCAGTTCAGCAGTGCTCGGTACAGGAGTATGTGGGGCCAGGGTCTCTGGCTGACCTGCTCTCTCTCTGGGCAGGCAGCTGTGTTTGAGTGAAATCAGTGCAGAGTCTCTAGATCCATAGGTTGTTACCCTCGGCTCTGTCAGTGGTGATGATGACGATATCGTTTCTTTAGAAGTAGATTCAAGTCAGTTAAGACGCCAGCTATGTGGTGGCAGCCAAGCAGCCATTGAAAGGATGATCCATTTCGGAAGAGAATTGCAAGCAATGAGCGAGCAGCTAAGAAGAGAATGTGGCAAAAACACAGTGAATAAGAAAATGCTCAAGGTATGTTCAGTCTTGTAAAGGCGAATAACTGTGCTGCCCAGCAGGAACTTCACACAGCATGTTGTGCTGGAATACTGTTCTGCTTTAACTTCTGCCATTTTTTGTGTGTCTCAGAGCAGGTGCTCTGCTCAGCTGTGGTGTAGCACGTGCATAGGGAAGATAATTTTGTGCTGTTACCCAGTTAAACACAGGAATTAATTTAGCACTTTCCTTTCTCTCATTTCTGACCATGTAACTTGGCCTCCTGAATCGAAGTTCTGTTTTTGTCTCTAATGATAAATGAACCGCAAGGGGATTGGTAGAAATGCCCAAAAGGTGCTGTCATTAGTACTCTGCATGTTAATTAGTTTGCCTTGATTTGGGACTGCTCTGGAAAAGAATTCCCCTGCCAAAGACTGCATGCAGTTTTCAGTCTGTTTTCTCTTATCCCATCACTTAGTAAAATAATTCTACCTTTTGCCTTACTCTTGGGAAAAGACACTAAATGGAACAAGTCCTGTCACAATTTCTTTTTGTATTGATGGACACTGACAGTCACCGTTGTGATTCTGAATCAAAATAGTTGAACAAAATAACCCTTCTTTTCACTAGTAGCCTATAGCTGTAGATGTAATAAAAGTCATCTTCCCACAGGATGCATTCAGTTTACTTGCATATTCCGATCCCTGGAGCAGCCCTGTTGGAAATCAGCTTGACCCAATACAAAGAGAACCAGTGTGCTCTGTGCTGAATAGTGCAATACTAGGTAAGTGCGGCCTGCTGGCTGCCCGCGGGGCTCGGGGTGCCTCCCCCTCGTCCCACCGTAAGGAAGGATAGCAGTGTGTAGGGTACACCTTTCTGGGAAGAGAGGGGTAGTTTTGGGGGGTGTGTAAAGTAACAGGTACTTGGCTGCTGTTGTAGTTCAGAGCAAAAATGGGCCTGTTCAATAACAGTGCTGTGCACGGTCACTTGGTTGCTCCTGCTTTGTGTCTTGCTCTAAGAGCAAACTTTGTAAATGAGTTATTTAAATAGGCTTAAATGTCAAGTTTTCAGTGTATTATTATGAAATGAGTCAGGTATTTGAATTGCCACTGTGATTCTTTTTCAGAGACTCACAATCTGCCAAAGCAACCCCCGCTTGCCCTCGCCATGGGACAGGCGTCACAGTGTCTAGGATTGATGGCCCGGTCAGGAATTGGATCCTGTGCGTTCGCCACAGTGGAAGACTACCTACACTAGCTATGCATTTTGGAGGTCTGAAAGGTGTTGTGGCATATTCAACACGGAAAGCAGACCAGCTCTGCTGACTGGAATTTGGAATTTTAATTATGTACTAAGGACAAGTCTGTCGCTTTATGTTGCTTCCTAGTTTACAGCATGATGCAAATGATTTCTAACTTAGTGTTAGGAGAAAATTTCCATCTTTAAACCTCTTAGACAACTAAGAGTTGAAAATATCACTGGTAACGTCAGACATCCAAATTGACAAGTACCAATCCTTTGAACGATTGTCCAAAACAAACCAAAAATCCTGCTACCTTGTGGTGGGACGAAGAATAGAAAACATGGATGTATTAGCATGTGGGTGATGTAAACGTCAAGCAGGATGACTTGCCAACCTCCACCCCCATTGTTACATAGTTCAATCAGTGTAATTTGCAAAATGCAAATGGTTTGGATATATAGTGTTGATGGGAAGAAATGATATTTTTTAATGTGTACTGTAAAACTTGAATTACTCAGGAGCTGAGTGAATATGTTTGTTGCTACTTACAATCCCAACCTGTTGATCTTAGTAGTTTTTTGTTTTAACATGGTCTTTTCAACTTTGTTTCCTTGTTTAACTACAGACAGCTTCTGTTGTGTAGGCTCACCAGTTTAACTGTTGTATTATAACAGTATTACATGTCAACACAGTGTGGTTATGACCTATTTATATAAAAACCAAATATTTAGTCAATTTACAGTCTTAATTTAATCTTTGTACACCTTGCATTTTTAAAAGTGCTTAAATAGTACTATATTGCAATAAAATGTAGTGATACCATAATTAACCAGCCATTAAAAACTTACATCTACATCCACGTAGCATGGACTTGTATGCTACATTGTCTTGTTCTAGAGCTCCATCCTAGAACAGTGGTCCTTGCGGAGCCCTGCCAGGGGAGTGGCTCATCCCTCAAGCCAGGGCTGCTGCTTCCCTGCAGGAGCTGGGCTGGTGGAAAGGAAAGGCTTGCCGCACAGTGAGTCTAGCTAACAGTGCAGGAAGCTTACTGAGGACTCCCTGCAGGTGGAGAAAATCCCTTACTGCTTGAAAGTAATCATCAGGCTGGAGAGAAGTGTCCTGCTGTGGGAGCTGACTTAATGATTCTGCTGTTAGGGTACAGCCTTTCCTTAGAGATGCAAGTCACTGAAGCAGCAGGAATAACAGCCAGCTGTAAGGAATGCAGCATCCACAACACTAGGTACAACACTGCTCATCTTTATTCTCTGCAAAGGCGTTGCCTCATGGAGGCAGCTCAGCAAGCCTGGTCCTAGCACCAGCTGTTCTACAACACTGGCCGGGCTGCTTGTAGCTTCCCCAAGAACTTCTGAAAGGGGGAGGGGAGAGAACAGGGAAGTCCGATGAGGCACAGCTTGGTGCCTTCTGGTGGCTGAAGCTGAAAGCAAAAACTAATGATGAAGGGAGGGAAAAACATCTTTGGTGTGCTGAGATCGATCAACCATCACTAAAAGTCCTTAGCAGCATCTTCTGAAAAAGCTGTCTTCAGACTCCAGTTTTAATCTGTGTTGCCAGCCAACGTTTCTTAAACCTTGCTGCTTTTTCCTTTTTATCTTGCCCTTAAAAAAAAAATAAAAATAGCTGTTAGTTACCATTTTTCTTAGCCCATGTGCTGGAGAAGCAGCAATCCCTTGGCTGCTGCAGCATTTCAGAACAGAACACTCACATAAAACACTGGTAAACTTCCTGAGGTATTTTATATGCCCCAGGTGCTTTCCCTGGGCCAGGAGTACGAGCTTGCACCAGGCTCCTTCAGGAGGATGGGGGTACAGTGGTGCTTTCAGTGATGGAGCACAGATGGAAAGCACGCCCTGCTTGCTAAGGATCAGTAACTTTTGCCTCTGGTGTTCGTGAGCCTCCCAGACTGTGTGGGTGTGAGACTGTCTCCATCCATTATGGAAATGAGGAGAAATGGGTGCTATTTCCCTGTGCTCACAGAGATGTTCTGGGATCTTGGTATCCCTGCTTTTAAGTCTGAGATGCATCTGAAATGCCTTCCACCAGCTCAGAGACTGGAGGCTGAAACAACAGCTACTGAAGTATTTATTTCACTGAGCAACCACTCTAGGACAAGAGTTGTTTCTTAACATACCAAAAATGAGGTAATTATTTTCAACTTGTGTCTCATGACACCCACTGAGGCTGCAGTGCCCTGCTGCCCTTCTCTTACCATCCAGGTGCTCGGAGTTAGAGGATCACAAGCCCCAATGCTCTAGCATGGAAACCCTAATTTTATTCAAGTGTACTTTTAAACACATATGCATAAAATAGAACCTACTCTGACTTTCTATACTCACCCCAAGACTTGTCCACAAACTGAACTGCAGCTTTTTTGACTGGGTCTTTCTTGTTTGCAAGGGAAAAAAACTCATTTGCTGAAATGGAGACAAGTGTTAATCACCAAGTTCAAGCCAGACAAGACTCAGTACAGATCCACCCAAGCAGACGTGCTTACCCTGTACCCGGTTGGTGTGTGGCCCGTAGAGCTGAGCATTTAGAAAGTCTTTGGCGAGCTGCTGGTGGAGGCCTGTGACACTGTGGTCTTTTAAGCACACAGCCCTGTAGTTCCCTTTTGTCCTAGTCAAAGAGAGATGTAAATCCCTGTAGTGTGGTTACAGAATCCAGAACAGACACACTGCTGTCAAGCTTTGCTGCTCGAGCATAGCAGCACCCAGTGCTGGCTTCTGATGAGCTTGGTGGCAGTATTAAAAAAATAAAAAACTGGACCAGTACTCTGAAGCTGTTGTCATATCCCTTTGTATACCCCGAGTAGTTTCTTGGGAGTCTTGAGCTCCTCCTACCAGAAGCTAGGGCAATTCCTCTCTAGGGCCATCAGTGACAAAGAAATAAGGAGGAGAAAAATAGATTGAAATGCAGGAATTCACTGCTCAACCACCGCACCTGTAGCAGCACACAACACAATGTGTACTGCTGTGCCTACGACTGCCCAGTTATCTCACAGCAGGTATATATCTGGAATATGTAAAAAATATTTATATTAAGTATTACATATATATATATATATATATGTAAGTATGCTAAACCAGAAGGGTGCTTTTAGCACATAAATAGACTTTCAGTCAGAGGAAGGACAGGGGGAACATGAAGTGCAGAAGAGGGTACAGCCATGCAGTGACAGAGCAGCAGCTGTGATGCCCCTTCCCACATCAGGCAAAATCATCTCCTCCTACCTGGCACCCTTGCTCCTCTTGCCCTTCTTCTCCTGAACTTCAGCTTGGCCTTGTTCCTGCTGCGCAGCCCCACCTTCAAGTTCTTCACCTAGAGTAACTTCCAAACAAAATTTCCCAAACATTACAAATCAAAACCAGTCAGTGAAACAGGAACAGGACTTAAAACAAGCAGCATTTTTCAGAAGCACTGACTAGGAAGAACAGCTGTAAAGAGAGAGGGGAAGAAATATGCTTACGGAGCAACCCAAAGTACTGCTAGCCAGCTTTCCTCTTCCTTGGCATCAACAAAGTGGGATTCATCATGGGACAAAAATTCAATGCAACACAACAGCTCTGGGTAACCCATGAAGGGAAATACAGCTCTGAGTTTAGTCTTGCTTCATTCTCAGCTCATCTTTTTGTTATGCCAATACAACAGACCTTTCTTAAATAAAAGCAAGAAAAAGTAGCAGTTACACCATCCAGCAGTATGTGAGTTTTGGACGAGGAACTGTTTAAATAAAAGATTTTTCTGAAGTACTTCGAGGTACAGATGAAGCAAAAACAGCAGTCATAAACACTCTAGACCCCTGATTTTGTAATTCTGAGTTTGAAAAAAGTTAGTATTTTACAGATGCTATTAAACTGTAGTTTGATATGTAAAGTACTGAGGCAATTTAACAACTCTATCCAGGAATAGTCTTTATAACTTAAACAAGGGCTAAATATTAATCCACCTTTGGTAATCCTTGCTTTTTCTGCTATAACACCTGCCCATGATTTCTTTAAAGACTTCAGGCTATTTAACTGAAATCACCACACAGCAGGTGACTTCTGCAAAAGGCGTAAGAATTACATTGTATGTGACTTTAGATTTTTCCTCAGGTATTTCTTTTCCTTGGCAAAAGACAGTCTATCTGGTCTGTTCATGTTTAAGACTTGAAAAAGGTCTACTTTACCAGAGCTCCCTACTGCAGCTCTGGCACAGGAATGAACTCCTGAAGTACCAGATGTGCACCTCGTTAGCAAAGTGAGCTGTAGCATACCTGGGTCATCGGCCGCTGCCTGCTCGGGAGGCCTGGAGAGCAAAGGGAAGGCAACAGGTTACTCTTCAATTCACACTCCTTTCCTTTATCCAAAGCCATGAAACCCCTGTTTCCAGCCCAGCCTCCCAAGCCAGGACCTGAAGGGGCTGCCCCACGGGTGGGAGATGTGGAGACGGGATCCCAGCACCCACAGCCGCGTCCCCGACCCCTCACCGTGCGCACACATCCTGCAGCTCCTGCAGCTCCTGCAGCTCCTGCAGCACGGACTCGGGCAGCAGCCTGCGCTTCTGCGGGGGAGAGGGGAGTCAGGCGGGCACGGACACCGCTGGCACGGACACCCAGGGCCCGCCCGGAGCCCGGCGGGGGTAGCGCGGTACCTTCTGCTCCGCGAACAGCTCCTGGTGCCGCCGCCGCTTCTCCTTCAGCAGCTCTCGGTGCCTGCGGGGAGGCGGGAGCCACCGTCAGCATTCCATGGGGCAAGAGGGGGGATTACGGGAGGGGGTGAAGGGGGTGAACGAGGGCTTGGAGGGGCTTATAAGGTGGTGAAGGAGGGCAAGTGGGGGGATAAGAGAGAGGGGGTAGGAAGGGTGAAAGGGGTTTAGAGGGGTGAAGGCGGGTAAGAGGAGTTAAGGGCGAGATAAGGGGAGAGAAGGTGCCTGGGAGGTGTAAGAGGGGTGGTGGGGTAAGAAGGGAGATAAGTGGGAGAAGAGGCAACAAGGGTAAACAAGCAGGGATAAGGGAGGGAGTAAGGGGAGGATAAGAGGGGGCAAGAGGCGTCAACGGGGGTAAAAAGGG
>VZTF01002825.1:2321288-2443692 GCA_013397755.1 Cnemophilus loriae | reverse complement strand
CGGATGAAAACTCCGCTGCACTTGGACAGCAAAGTTTTTGGGTTTTTTTTTTGTTTTGTTTGTTTGTTTTTGGTTTTTTTTTCCTTTTTTTTCTTTTTTCTTTTTTTTTTTTCCCCACGAGAAAAGCTGTTTTTAGCATGTTGTGCTGCAGAAAGAAGGCAGCGCTTGCTTTCATCCAGCCGCCTCCTCTCCACCCTTCCCCAGCGACCTTACGTCGTCACGGTCCTTTTCAGTCAGAGATTTTGACACCTTTTTCTCTCTCCCTTTGGATTCTGTAAATTACCGGCTAAGCAGATGAAGAGGCCCCCAAAACATGTACCCAAAGAGGGGGAAGGCTGGAAGGCAAATCCCACCGTGCTCTTTCAAGTCCACCACCAGCCTGTCCAGCCCCGGCGGCAGCTCCTGTCTCCCACTCCTGTTGGCACAGGACGTGTCACCGAGGGAGGGCAGGGGGGGAACACCCAGAGGCTGCTCCCAGGGGCTGGCAGCCGACGTTTCTCTCATTATACTGCTCCATGGCACTTGCTATTGTTTACAGAGTACCCGCACTTCCTGCTCTGCCTCCAGCTGCAAACTCGATTGTTGCACTCGTTAGATATGTTCCTTCTAACTTTACATCAACCCAGGGCAGGGCATGTTAACATGCAAGGTTTGCAAAAGTAGAGGTCTTTTAATAACAACAGAACTCGTGATGGCACAGGTTATGTGGGTACAGAAGGACATGAGGTTGGCTTGCTTTGGTCTCTTTGGCACGTACAGCTTGCCTACTCCAAGAGCACAATTAGCCCAGTGTTTCTGACAGAATTAGTCATGCATTCTGTATTCTCAGCAGTCTGAAACAATGAAGAGCCCAGCTGATGCAGGCTGATGCGAACCTGGTGTAAATACTGAATGTTTGCCATAAGAAAATGGCCACACTGATTTTCAAAATTGTTTGCAGTGGTCCTGGACAAATATGTTAATGCAAATGTGTAAGTAGATTTGCTATAAAAGGTTTACAAAAAGATTAAAGTTAAAGTGATGTCTAAACTTAACTTCAAGACAGTGGGGTGTTTGGTGTTGATATCTGGCAGTGTTCTACTATCATCTGTGCCTGATAAAATAATTCTGCATAATTTTTTTCTATTACAGTAGTTTCCTCCAGCACCAGTGTCCTTAATGCAGTGAGAGCAACTCTAGGTGGACACCAGAAGCATGAACTGTTCTGTAAAGATATGCATTTCACCAAAATCCATTAACACGTAACAATCCTGTCTCAGAAGAGACAAAAGCCATGGCAAGGCAAGTGCACTGCACTTCACTGCCCCTCCTTTCACTGCCTCCCCCAGCATATTGCCCTCCCAGCTGCCAACTGTGCTGCAGGCAGCTGAGGCCTTTACATATTCAGCAATGATCCTCTCTTGTCTCTCTTCCAGGAACTTGTCCCATCTCCCCTTGACCCATATGATGCTGTTCCCTGGCAGGCGTTCCCTGGCTCCGCTGTCCCTCCTGGGAGGGACAGGGAAAGCAGAAGGTGAGGAACGTGTATCCACAGGGGCTGCTATTCTCCTCTGAGGCTCAGTGGTAAGATGGGTTGATAACATCCAGTCTTCCATTCCAACCACACCATCCTTCAGCATTTTTACCAAGTCCTCGGCATCTGAGCAGCACCAGCTACAAACAGCTCCCTCTTTGAGCATGAAGCCTAATTGTACCAAACACAAGCAAAACTTCTTTTTTTTTTTTAAATCCCAAGTAAACAATCTGTATTCTAACACACAATAGGTCTGCACCAATTAAATACAGTATGGCAGTATATAAATTACAGTTCTTTACAGTAAATAGTAAAATACGAGAGTCCGCTTACTGTACACAACAATCAAAGAAAGAACAGCAGCTTTTCAGTAAGGTCCCAGGTATCTCAATCATTCACTTGCTAAGGAACAAAGATACAGCAGGCCATTCACTTCACTCATTTTTTACCATGTTGCTTTACAAATATCCAGAACACTTGTACAGGCATCTACAGTATCTACATGTGGAACAACCTTCTTAGGAATTCATGAGCACCAGACATAAATCCCTCCATCATTCCCAGTATTAAAATAAACTTTACAGATTAAAATTACTTTAGCAGGCTCTATTTCATCTTGATAATAACCAGCAAGTAACAAGTGCAAAGTTTGCAGTCATGATCCTTTTACTGCTTCTTTATTTCCCATTTCTTCCCCCGCCCACACCCAAAAAACCCAAAACCCCCTAAAAAACCCAAAATGTTGTCCTCTCACACCCTTGCAGTAATACTGTTTCTGCAGTCAAACTGCCCAGCTGGCTTATGCTAACATGTGAAATGCCAGACTCATAGCTTCAGGCATCATCAGTCATTCCCATGCCAAGTCAGCACAGTGGCAGGCCTCTAGGAAGACAAAACAGATGAAGCAGTTGGATATTTCAGTGTGCTTAAACACGGAACATAAGGCTGCACGGTGCCCAGTGACTGAAAGTAACATGGCACCAAGTTACCAGTTAAAACATTTACAATAGAAAGATATAAACAGCAAATATGTCAGTCTAAAACAAGTTCTTTGGTAATTAAGAACAGCAAACCGTAGCGGTTGGGGGTTTTCTTCCAAATACGGATTTATATCCTGGTTTTTCGTCAATAAAATATCTTTTGTTGTTTAAAATATATCTCCCAAGTTGTTGCGTAACAAATAGTCCAGTACCTCAGTTATCTACAGATCAGCTTTAACTGCGGTTTAGTTTGCAGCCGTATCTGCCCACTGGCAGACAAACTATAGATACACATTCATATATATATAATATATATATTATTTATAAAAAATTAGAGAATTAAGTCAAGGACTCTAGGGAATACACATTCTGTATGGACAGGTTAAAATGTACAATAGCTTCAAAAATCCATAAAGTTTTCTACACAGTGATGCGTGTAGTAAGTGCAAAAATACTGCAGTTTAGTTAATCCAAGATTTCCTGTTTTCCTGTTTCCTAGAAAAAGCAGAAGCTGCTGCATCTCCTGAATGGCAGAGGACATCTCCTCCTGTCTTGGGAGTGGCTGATGAGCCTTGAAGCGCAGCACTCTTCCGTTTCTCTGAAGTAGAAGATGCCTGAGACCGGGAAGTGCTACTCCATTTCCTTGCAGAAGCTGGTGCTTTGCTGAGGCGCCCAGGACGAACGAAAACACCGTGTCGCGGTTTGCAGTGGAAGTACTCTCTGCCTTTCACAATTCCATCGTGCTTCCCTTCAATGGAAAGAAATGCACAGGTTTAAATGCTGGTGCTGCCATTAGCACATACAATTGAGGTGCTGAAGTGTGAATAGCTTTGGTTATCTGTCAAATATTCAAGATTGTTCCTGCTGAGTGACGGAGCCAGATGCTCACACCATGCACTAGGGAGAACACAACTTGGAAAGGAGGGCTTGGAATGTGACCAAAAAGACGATTTTCTAAAATATTGCTTTGTTAACTAACAGTTTAAAAAGTCAAGCACGTGTTCATTTTGCAAAATAAACTGTCCTCAAAACCAATTGCTTGCAAAGCTTAAAATTTAGCTGGAGACAAACTTCTGGCATAAGTGATACTACCTATTAAACTACTAAAAACATCTTTTTAAATTACCTGAAGCATTTCTGTAGAGGTCTCCTAACACTTGCAGAGCACTGACTTCTTCTGACCCTTCCAAAGTGAAGTCAAAGAAAACCTGTGCTCTGGAATTCATCTTTCCCCAGTGGAAAACAACAATAAATCTCTAAAAGCCACTGACAGCAAACCTATCTGACAAGTGATGCACGCTGTTAGTACTGTTCGTCAATGTGTGCACACTGATTTAAAAACAATCTGCCAGTTTTAGGCTTTGCTTGTTTTTCTGATCTGTAAAAACAGATAGGTACCAACAGAGAACTACCACAACATCCAAAAGCAGGGCTTTCAGACAGTTAAAAATGGATCAGAGCATCCCCTATAACCAGAAAGCTGAGAATTGAGTGCATCAGATACCAAGCTTCATGAAACTAGAGGTACTTCCCAGGACAGAATGGGAAGGAATGACTGTTCTGAGACTTTAAAAACTGGTCACACTAGCTGCACAGATAACCCAGAACACATTTAGTCTTACCCAGCTGGACATTGAGTTCAACTCCAACCCAGATCCCAGCTGAAAAGTCCACCGTTCCAACGTATCTCACTGTGCCCATCTTATTACTTCCAACACAGACTTGCTCGCCCACGGCCACCCAGCTTGGCAAGACATGGGCTTGATCTGCAGAAGCACCTTCTTCACAATCGGAACCACCCAAGTGGTCCTTTGTAATAAAATCGTCCACAGAAGCATCGGGATAAGTCTCAGGGCCTGAAGTGTCTTTCACCAGTCCGGAACAAAAAGGGCTTTCCCCAGCATCCGCAAGCCAGTTGTCACCTGCCGCTGCTGCAGAGCTCTGCTGGCCCGTGCACGTGCTCTGCCCCTTGCCAGGGCCTCGGGGTGACTCCGAGGCGCTCGCTCCGTTAGAGGACAGAAGGGAACACGACTGTGGAGCTGTTGAATGGTCAAAGTCCTTCCCATCTTCAACGCCCATGAACTCAGTAAAGGAGTGATCTTCCAGAACGTCCGTCGTGTGCTCGACTGTCACCTCGCGTGCTGAAAATTCAATGGTGTTTTTGCCATCCAAGGAACTTAAAGCTGAGAGGGATCCAGCTCTGGGTAACTGCTGAGAGTCTCTGTCAGTGGCACTGAACGACAGTGGTACTTGCTCTGTTAAGGCACTGTTTTCCTTCAGTGGTAACACAGGTAACTTCTCTCTCGCTAACTCCTTTTCTGACTCTTGACATTCCTTGTTCAAAGAAGATCTTAAATCATGTGCAAGGGATGATCCCGAGGGATCACTAGAGTCCAGCTCCTTGGTGTGACTGGCTAGCTGGTCTGTGCTATCACTACAGGGAACAAGCATGTCAGACAGGGTGGCATTAGAGGCACTGTGGGAAAAGTAGCCACTAGTGATGCTGCTAGTGGTGGGGCTGCGGGATACCTCTTTCTCAAGAACACGTGAGCTCATGAAGTCTGATTTGGAGGAAAACCACTCCCTGTTCTCCAGGCTAGCATTGTAAATACTGAAGTCAGCAAACTCCTCCGGTACATAAGGCCGGAAATTTTGAAAACTTTGTGGACTTATCAGTTTCTTATTAATGGCCTCCAACTCACTGTCTTCCTCCTCAGAGTCCTGCAAATGAAGAGAGGAATTAGGATTAGGAACCTGTGACAGTGAGGTTTTCAAAATAAACTAACCATCCTTGTTTTTTTCCTTTCTAAGCATGGAGAAATATGTAACTTTAATTTTCTTTAACTGAGGAATGGAAGACACCATTGAAAAGAGCTGCTGGGAATGTATCCTATCTACACTGAGCTATTCACTTTTTAGAAAATAAATTCTAAATAGTTCAGAAAAGATAAAGCAATAAAAGGAAAGTTACATGTTTTCATCCACAAACTTTTTTCTCCCATGATTTAGACTAATTAAACCTACTGAAGGTATTGTATAGAGTTAATTCACCAGCTAATAAGATAAATATAAATATGAATGGAAAAGGCCTTACAGAGTCCCTGCTGCAATACAGGTTATTAAAAACCTTGGGATTGTTAAAAATTTTGCACAGTGGAATTTTCTATTAACCTGATATCAGCAAGGCTAAATAATTTTGCTTACCCCAGCTACCACACCTGAACACGTTCAGGATGTTTGAATATACAAGCAAAAAGATCAAGTATCAAAGTGAATCTTCAGGGAAGCATTTGTATGCATACATGTATGTGTTTGGAGGGAAATAAGTGACACTAATCACCCTGGCAGAATTTGGAGGTGCCTCCCTGAATTTCCCCTTGGTGATGCGTGGGGATGCACCGTGACCAGCCCACAGATGTGGCTTTCACAGAGTCCATCTGAAGTTGAGGACTTCAGTCTGTAAAAACGCATCTGAGAAAGACTCCAGCAACATGGTAGGGCTGCTCCCCCAAGATAAAATACTGCAGGCAGGACTCCACATGGATGCTTTTTTAAGTACTTCCTTTTTTATATACATATATGTCTTCATTTATACATATATATGGAGGTATAAAAATATGTATATGTATACACACACATATATATTAAAAATTGTTAGTTCGCAGCAAATTTCTACTAGAAATAATTGTATTTTAGGAAAAATAAAAACTGCTGAAGTATTTTAAAGAAACTCAAGCACCCATTATTTCTCAGTTCCTTTATCTGCATCACAGATTTCAAATACTATGATCCTGTGTGATATCTGAAGTAGCTGGACGCTTTCAGACACGTGCTGTGATTCACCAATGTAAAAGGAAAAACAGAACAGTTAACCAGATGACCACAGAGTACCAACACATCAGGATAAACATCCTCTTGAAAATGTTTTCTACACTTCATAATAGCCAAGACTGCTCAAATAACTTTGTATAACAAAACTTCAAATGCCCAGACAGGAAACAGATTTGCTCAGTTTGCCCATGTCAGAATAATCACAAAATTGTTT
Organism: Cnemophilus loriae; assembly: GCA_013397755.1. NCBI lineage: Eukaryota > Metazoa > Chordata > Aves > Passeriformes > Corvidae > Cnemophilus > Cnemophilus loriae. The sequence continues at coordinate 2,437,154 of VZTF01002825.1, read as the reverse complement.
GGACTGGAAAGCACCTCTTGAGGTCAATTAGCCCAATCTCCCTCTGCTCAAGCCGAGCTAGCCAGAGCAGGCTGTCCAAGACAGTGTCCAGTTGGGTGGGTTTTGAGATCTCTATAATCTTCCTGCACAACTCATTCCAGTGTTTGACCCCCCTCACAGCAGACAAAGTGTCTTCTTGTTCCACCTTGTGATCAGATGGAATCTCATGTGTTTTGATTTGCCTCATGTCCTGTCACTGGACACTGCTGAGAAGAGTCTGCTTTGTCCCATCAGGTGTTTTTATACATTGATAAGATGCCCCTGTGACTGGTCTCCTTAAGACTGAACAGCTCCAGATATTCCAGCCTCTCCTCATAGGTCAGACAGCCTTTATCTGTAACAAGGTCTCATGTCCATTCCTATCATGTTCAAATTCATAGCAAATATAATTCAGTATTGCCCATGCAGAATGGCCTCTTAAGATGACTCAAGATTTTCAATAACATTAATTTTTTGTTGGCACAGCTATCAGTATCTGAACAGGATGCCTCTACTTGTCTAAGTATATCTGACAAATCCAACCACATTTCAGATTATTAATATTTGCTCAAGTAAAGGCTTGACATCCTTTGCATACTAATTTTCACAGCACTCTTTCAGAGTTATTTCTCATACAGAATTTGGATGAAGGCTTTAGTTTGCAATAATTTATTTCTCTGAAGAGGAGCAATAGTGTTATGAAACGTCATGTAAGACTACTGAGTATTATTTATACTATTGAAAATCTTGCTACTTACATCTGAAATCCACAGTTCCTTTAGAAGTAAAGGAAAAAATTAATACCCACTTTATTGAGACTAAGAATACCCTTCCAAGCACTAAAGCCTTATGCAAAGCATCTTTTTTGCATACTGCAGGATACCAGTTGCTCATCTCTGAGGGATGTTTTCTCAATCATTCTGCTTACTTCTTCCCTTTTGCCCTTTTTACTTGTGCAAAACTAGTTTTGTTCTATGCAGAACCTTTTAGTTTGGGGGTTTTTTTTTAAACATTAAAAACTAAGAGTTTATCAGATTCACTTTCTTAAGTTGAAGATTATATATGAACTCCAAACTAATAAACATTTAATGAAGTATTTCTAGTCAATACTACCTAAATGTCCCCTTGAGACCAAAAGGTATTTTTNTTGGTGTCAAACCACTACACTAACAGAGTTCTTTGTGTCTCCTTTGAAACTTGCAGGATTCCTCATTTGACTGAAAAAACCCCACCTTGGTGGTGTCCCTGTTCAGAATCATCAGACTGGATAAGATGCTGTAACTGACAAATGTGCAGACACACGGACACTGGTGACTTGATTAGGAAAGGCCAAAAAAGTAACCACACTGTCAGTCATGTGCCATTTCAGGGTTATCTGTCATCATAAGTACAAAAGCTAAGGTACAGAGAACCGGTCTTCTTACTGGAACGTGGGCTGTGAAGAATGCTGCCAATAGGTGCTGAGACACCAACTTGTGACAGACAAAAGATGCCCCTGGTGGGGACAAGACATATTTCCTTTCAGAGCTCCTCTTAAGTTTCCTGATTGAGAAATTCCAGAAACAAAGCAATTTCAGAGTTCTACAAGTTTCAGTGGATGTGAGATGTCGGGGAAAAAAAAAAAGAAGGTGCCTCATACAGCTCAGGCTATTGGTATAAATAAAGATAAAATCTTTGAAAAACTGGTCAAGAAACTTCAGCAACTTCCCTGGGATGTAACAGAATGATTATGATGAAAAGCAGATTTAAGAACTGGTAACAGAAAGACCATAACAGCAAGAACTAAGGAGACAAGACTATACATCAAGTTCTAGCAGTAAAGAAGCAAAATAAGCAAGAGCACAGAGCAGCTTCCCTACACCTGCTTCATAACAAAGATACTGTGTCATTAAAAGTTAAAGCATCTGAGCTTTGAAATCCCTAAATTACACCTCTCAAGCAACCTCAACAAGTTAGTTCCCATTTTACTAATTTAAAAATCAGTAATACTTCAGTAATACTAATTTAAAAATCAGTAATAAAAATGTCAGTAATAATCTAGTGGTTGTACCACTGGTGCCTCAATTTTTATGGCCTGCTAGGAAGGTTTCCTCTTAGCCAACCCCCGCTAAACATTAATTACTGGGAATATTTAAATACACTTAAAATGAAAACATTTAATCTGACCTTAACATAAGTCACTGTACTCCTACATTATATAGAACATGCCCCTGTATCATGCTGTTTTGATATAGCTGCAATATCAAGCACATGTAAGTACTCTCTGAAATTTCAGGTTGAATGCTCTATTTCAGGCCAACTGAATAAAAACATTTTTTGTTAACTGCTTTTTTTTTTTCCCCTTCCTTTGACAGATGTGTTTTGAATATTGGAATACTCCAGCCTAGTTAAAACATAAGACTCACTGCAGCTCTGAAAAATGGGGTAGCCTGAGAAGCCTACATCCTACAAAGCCTTCTTTCCTAAAGCGATAAAACTCCCCAGAAGCCTCATTTGGTAAACACAACACCATAGACTGGCAGAGCTACACAAAGTAGCCATGTCAACCTGCATCCCACTAGCAGCTGCTGCTTCTTGCCTGTCTCTCCAGAACCCACTCAAGGGTCTAAAAGGTCATTAGACAGAGAACTAGATCCAAATGAAATATAACTCCGTGGTAGTCAAGCCATCACCTGGGTGGATCAGTTTCCTTGATCTGACTTCCTATGCAACCAAACAAAAAGCTGTGTTGATACAAGAGAGAAGTCAGTGCGAGTCAAGCAGCTGAGAACTGAAAGAACAGCTCTTTCCATGGTCCTGTTGGCTACAGCAGGTTTACAGTGTTCAGTGAATTAGTTCCCTTCTAGCTGGAAAAGCCTGGTGGTGGCAGGACGTTGCCCTTCTGTAGCTCTGAAAGCTTCTGCATATCTGTGTAAAGCAGCACAGGCAAGTGCCTGGGTTAATTCAGGGCATGCATGGGGTGGGACTTTGTTTTCACTCAAGGGATTAAAACTACCCTCAAGTTGCTATGGAAAGTTTTGTAACAATTTATTTTCCAAGAGATGTTTTTTCAACCCACTAGAAGATGTTTTCTTCCAAATACCTTCATGCTATTTGTATCAGTGACTCAGTGCAAGTCAGCACATCAGCTACCTTATGGAAAATTAACATTATCAAGAATAAAACAGCTGCCACCCAAACCCAGCAGCCAAGCTTCAAATATATACACCAGAACACTCAGGATACTTTGGTATAACAACCTACAAAATAGCACTAGAAATGCAGACCAGGTTTTTTAATGGCTTGGCTATATGGTAGGAATGAAAAGAACTGTTGAATAGCAAGAATCCATCACCAGAATTTTGTGGAAAAGTGTCCCATATGACTTATAGGAAATAATTTGAAGGCTCTGAGTTTTAAATCTAAAGCTCTGATTAAAGCAAGTATTTGCAGCCATGTTCCACAGCCCCAAAACCAAAACCATCATACAGCAGAAATGATGATACATCTTTTGTTGAAGCAGCAGTGAGAAAAGGATTTAGCAGGTGAAGATTAAAACAAAAGCCCTCCACCTCAATTTCCACCTGAATTATGATGAAGACAGGCTGCGGGTTAATTAAGAGTGGCAATCTTATTTTAGTCATATTGCTTCCATGTCAGGCAATTGTAAGCTTTTTATAGTGTACCCACACCTATATGCACGGTTACTTACACCAAATGGGATCATTCCATTTACTCTGGGGTATAGTCACAAAATCTAGGTAACATACAATGTATATTAGAGTGACAACAGCATGGCTCACTAACCCATCCTTTACTTGATCATTTGTGCCCTGTAAACACTACAGCCTCCCCTCTCCCCCCGCCCCACAATACAAATGACATATAAACATTAAAGCCCAAAACAAAACAAAAACAAAACACCAAACCCCAGTGGAGTTAGTTCCAATGACAGAATGCATTTGCAAGCCAGGCAAGCAACTGTTATAACCATAACCTACAATCAGTCACAAGTGGTTATATCCACCTCGCAATGCCTTTTTCCTGATGCAGTAGCGTGAGTGCCTCAAGCCCACCACCAAATGGCCCTGAGCCCACCACCAGGCCTCGAGACAGAAACTGGTACAAAACTTACAATCTTCTCCTCAGGCATGCTGCTGGCACTGCTTCCTGCAGGCACAGCACAGCCAGCACAGTGCACCTGAGATGGAGTCATGCTCTGCAAAGGTTGAGACACACAACACATCACACAAACCACAGCTCTGACCACGGTGCTAAATGGGTGCCAAGTTAGAAAGGTATGAAGATGTGATGAAGTTGAAACACCCATGCTGGCCACATAGACATCAAAATTCAAGTTAATGGGTAGGAAAACTCATGCGCTCCTCCCAGAGTTTGAGGGTGAGGAATAAAGGCCAGAATCACAACCACCTCAGAATAGTTTCACAAAATTATGTTTGATCTATGAAAAAAACCACACCAACATCTTACTGAAGATTAAAAAAATGAAAAAGCAGGTTACTGCTACTTTAAAATAGAAGTATCCTGTAAAGGAGAATACATACCAAGAAGTAAAAAGACCCCAAAACCCACAAACCCTGTATTCAGGTAAAAAACAAACAGCAAAACTCCACCACATATAAAGAGCGGCCTGAATAATTTTACCAGAGAATTACAAAATTCTTTTGCAACAGATGCAAATGATTTGGCAAGTACACAAAGTCACTCCATCTCCTTTAAAAAAGCAGGTGGTTTTCAAAGATTACCTCTTGACTAAGCAGAGGTCGGCTTTCAAGTGGGGTCCTCCTTTTATGTTCCTCTTTCACTGGCATTAAAGGCTTGAAAAACTTTGGTGGCTGGGGAGAAAATGCTTTAAAAGGGCTGGCCATTAAAGCATGGGAATTCTCTGCTACAACACCTAGGTAAAAAAGCAAAAATAGTGTATTTCAGTTCTTCATATTCTGACTGCAAAAGCATATTTCAAAACAACTGAAGGTTAAGCCATGCAATTGGCAAGTTGCTGGCTACAGAAAAATGTCAATATTTTAGTATTTAACCACTGGCTTAGGCATGAAATAATGCAGAGCTCAGTGAGATCCTCAGAGAAGTCTGGAAACAGAAGGAAAGCAGAGAACAGCAGTATCTGCCCCCTCCATTCTGAGGCTCCAACATTTCTTCTTTTCATCTTGGTCATAAAAACAGTGGGAAGTGTCCTTGAAACTGGAACTGAGAAGCTCTTTGCTTCCTGTGTCTCACCTGATCTCTGCCCACAGCATTGCAAATCTGCCCTGTAACCAAGCCAGCCATCCTGCACAGCCAGGATGATCAAAAACAAAATTACAAGCAAGGAAGCGATGAATAAACCCCCAGTTCCACTTTATTGCAGCAGTTTTTCCACCTGCACTGCCTGGTCAATGTGACCTGAAGGAAACAAGGCACCTGTGACACACTGACATGGAGGCACAGCCAATATCCACATTTCATGTAAAGAACCTGTCTAAGGACACTTCCCACTTTAAAAAAAGCATCTTCACCTTCAAATTCATAAAATAACAGCAGCTGCTTTTTGTTTTTGTGTGTGCATGTGTGTGTTTTTTGTTTTGTTTTGTTTTGGGTAGGTTTTTTTCTTTTTTTTTCCTTCTACAGTTTTGATTTATATTTAGCACGTTCTTCTGCCCTCCTCTTGGTTTTTTTGATACACCCCTTCCTGGATGTCTTATGCGTTTCTCCCTCTCTCCCCTATTTCCAGAGTATGTTTAGCTCCTTAAGTAGAAGCTGGATAACACATTTAGTAGGAAAAGAGCACTGGGAATATAATTTTCAGTTTAATGCAGTAAATAAAAATCCACCAGCACTGTCATTGCGTATATGAAGTCTCACCACTGCCATCTTTGCTCTTGCGAGGTGACTCCCTGGGTAAAGTACCATAGCATGATACATCTTGGTAACTGGAACAACAGTCAGATATATCTAGGTGACTTTCAGACCAACCCTAAAAAACAAAAAATGCGTAAATCTGCATGATGATGCAGGCAAATGTGGAAAAAATAATAGGTAAACTCAGGTATTTGTTTTTTTTAAAAGCCAACCAAACCCCACAAACCAAAGGTATGTCAATTACTGACTTCAGACAATTTTCCTGTCGCACAGAAATGGATTGTTTAAAAGTTAATTAGCTGGTCAGTGAAGTATTTAAAATTTTGCTCTCTTTCTTAAATATGAGTTTATATAATTTTAATATGAAAAGCAGAGAAGGATAATAAGGTTTAATGCAAAATAATATGTAATTGGTGCAGAACTTTGAAGATATATTATGTAAATCAACTGCTTTAAATACTCTTAAAGAAAAATATAATTTCTATTTTCCTTTTTTTTTTCTTCCCCAATTCTCAAACACATCTTGCTTCTGGTGGGGATGGGAAATCTGGGAACGTGAGCTGTTTGTTGCTACGTTTCCATACCTTGTCATCTTCATCGCAGGCAGAAAGATCCAGTCGACTGCAGGACACCTATGGAACAACAACAAACAGAATGACAAAATGCCTACCTTTTATTTATGATATAAAACCTTGAGGAAACACTGTGATCATTTAGTCTTAATAACTGTTTTGCTCTCTCTTTTCCGACCAGATTATGTATAAAGACATCTCCGTTTTTGCTGTGTGAGTGTGTGAGAGGAGAACACATAAAATGCACACAAAATGGAAACTATCCCTTATACTCTGAAAAAAGTTGAAGGGGCTTGGAGGTAAAAGTAATCTGAATCAAGGTAGTTGTCATCCTAAACTGCTTCCTAAATGGATATCCTTATGAAAGGCGAAGAGTTTCAACCAACCCTCCCCCTTCCCTGTTAACTTTGTTATCTCCTAGAACAGAGAGTTGTGGGGAGGGGCTTCACTTCATGACCACTTTCCCACAGTCTGGTTAGTCCCAGCACGGAGTAATCATTACCATATCTCGTTGTGCAAGCATTACATCAGCACATAGACAGCAGCCCCTGCCCCATCAGTGCTAACACACCGGACGGTGAAGGGTCCTTACGTTGTGCACGTTCGGAGTGCTGATGCTCCTGCGGATGTTCCTGCCTTTGGTGGAGACAGCCTCTTTGACGGTGACTGCCTGTGTAAAGAGAACAAAACACTAACAGCAATGCCATGGTCTCCTCAGGAGAACTGAGCAAGCACGATAGGGACACTTTTTTTCAGTGTGGCTAACAGCAGCAATCAGGGCTTGCATTCACAAATCTTAATTTGCACATACAACCACCAAAGCTTCTGTCTGAAATTAATTCTCTGGCCTTTGCCTGTGCAGGTTCTGGGTACTACACCACTGCCAGCTTTAGTTACTACATCCAGCACCTCTGGTAATCTGTATTTCGCAGAAGTAATTTAGTCTTACATTTATCTGTCCAATGATCTCTAAAAAGAAAACCAACTGAAATAAAAAAGCAACACAGTATTTTTAAAAGATCAATCATCTCTTCTTGAATTCTCATAATCCAGAGCAAAGGGTGCAAGAAATGCCTTTTCCTTGCCTGTCTTAGTCGTTCAAGGCTCAGAATGTTCTCCACTTGCAGCACACCACGTGTGTATTTCTCAATGTAGGTTTCACCATCGGATGTGCCCTCGTTCTCACTCCTTGCAGCCATCAGTGCTAAGGTCTCACGATCCTCAATTTCTTCTGTAGCCTAAAGTAGAAGTTACACCATTGAAGGTTTCAAAAAGGAAAGCCAATTGTTTTAGTTCACTTTTTTAAACCAGTTCAATCCAGAAATTAATTTGATTTGGGTATCTTAATCAGCAAACCTAATTACGGCCAATAATCCAGGGCTGTTCCATGGAGATGGAAATGATCCTAAAGAGATCAAGCTTAGAAGTTTTGAGCATTTGCTGTAATAAATGCACTTCCAGAAATAATGCATGTATAACCTGAAATTGTGTATGTTAAGGCTCAACTAATGACAACTTCCTAGGCAAGGAAATGTAATTTCCTTCGCAAATCTTAAAATATGCTGTGATTTCCCTAGAGTTTAAAATTTAAGTAGTACTGCAACAGAGTGACAATTACACGGTGATGAGACTATTTATGTTTTCATTTGTCCAGTTTGTTTACCTTTAAAGTACATCTTATAGTACATTTACAACTTGTACGAGCTTTTTCTATAAAACGTAATTTATATTCCTGTGAACGCAGCTTCCCAGCTATTCTGTTTTCACAGATCTGAACACTCCTCTGAGTATCCTTTATATTTCCCCTGTAGACACTAATGGGCTTTCAAAAATAACTCTACTACAAAAACTCAGTTAAACGCAGTAAAAGAGAAAATAAAATCCCCACAGTTTTCACCTGTTTAAAGATAAACACGATCTCACACTGAACTTCAGTATATCCACTTTGTCAAGCTGCCTCATATCAGCAAAGCAGGACATTTACTTTCTAATCAGTATCACCTACTGCAGTAGGTCAATTCTGTTGGTTTCTGTGCATTTGCCAGAGAAATACAGCATAATTTACCTTTGGTATGTTGGATACTATTTCATAGGTCACTCCACAAGCATAATATATATTTTTCAAGGATATTCTCCTTTTCAGGCTCTGGGTAAAACTCTAGAAATAAAGTAATTTTCAGTTACTGTTTTTGATAATTATTTATGACATCCTAAGAAATAAAAAGGTGCAATGCAAAACCTGATTATGAAGGCAATCAGAACCATAATTTATCAAATTACTTTTTTTTGCATTTAGGATATTTTAAGCACTCTTTACTGCACTGTGCTCAGTAGACAACACTACTAAGTTCAATCAGTTGAAAAATGGACAGTTCAAAGAAATATACCAGTACGCAGCTTCACTGCAACCTATAGAAACCCTGTTTTCATTTCTCTCTTGTAAGACTTACAAAATGAAGCAAACAGCTAAGGAAACACATTCCTTAAATTAAGAATATGAAACAAAACAAGGAATAAAAGAATATATAAACTTATTACCTGCTTGTTATAAATGTTGGCTGCAATCCTTTTGCGTAATACCAGTTCCATTGCAGCAGGGTGACTCAGCTGCACAGTAGTCTTCACTATCAAGTAAATTCTCTCATTTTGAGGAGTTACCCTATTCAGGTGCACTGAATCATGGACAGAAGAGTCCCAGGCAGCAGTGGCTGAAACCTGTGCAGACAAATTAAGTGGAAGAAGGAAAGGGAAACCAATGATTCTATTACTCTAACAACAGGTATCATTTGCAATGATTTAACATGAAGTAAAACAATTCCTTAATGAGAAGAAATATCACCATCATTGAACAAAGTGGAGTCAAACCTCCTTTTCATAGTAAGGAATTTATCAGAAGAAGCAAAAAAGAGATGTTAAGATACTGGGGAAAACAATCATGACCACAATCCCTGCACTGTGCAAACCCTGCCCCAAAAGGAAGTCTTCACATGGCTGGAGACAGAAGGGAAAGCAGAAGCAAGACTGGACGAAGGAATACAAATCCTACTGCTACTGTATTAAAAGTATATTAATTTCAATGTAAAATCTTCCATCTATGTTGAATTAGGTTATAACAGCCCCCACAGAATAAACCTGCAACCGTTCTGCAGAATGGTTTTTTTCCCCTTCCGTCTGCCTTCTCCCCAACTTTGCTGTCCCATTTATTATGGAAATGGTCTTAAACAACAGCCTGAGTAGGCACAGAATACGGAAGGAATCAGTTAAGAAATTCCAAAATGGATTCAGAACCTTTAATTTCCAACAATTACCAAACCATATATTTAAAAAAGAGTAATTTTTTGCTACAAATGAAAAAAGGTTTTATCTAGGTATTAAGCTTTGCCTAGTGTGCACAATAAACCAAGTAGTTTTTTTCTGAAGAATTAAGAGTCTGCAAGAGGAATGATGAAGGGGTAAGGAAAGCAGGAAAAGGGATTTTGAGTCAGGCAGTTGAGTATTCTTTTGCCAAGAGCTAAGACTTGTCATCTCTGAATTAAGGCAAAAGAGCTAACAAGTCATATCCTCTTAAAGTCTAAATAAATAGGCCAGAAAAATCAAGGCAGCACTAGATACAGATGGTACTCCTAAGACAAAAAGGTAATAATAATAATAATGATTAAATACATAGAAGTAGGAAATAAAACACAAGAAGAAAGCATTAACACAAGCTGCAGTTGTCAAGAAGGAGGCTTGCTAACAATTTACCTCATCATCACTGTGTTTTATGATCGGCAGATAAAAGAATGGGCTCCCATGCTCCTTTGGTAGTATTGAGTTAACTCCTGATGCATGGGGACCTATAAGTTGTTCATTGGCGCTGAGGTCATCAGCTAATGAAACAAATGTGCAAAGAATGAAATAGTTTTATACCAAAGGATATGAATATATAGAGGCAAAGTTGTAATACAAAGTTGTAATAAAGGCCTGCCCATGTTTCATAATACATTTAATCCTACCTAATCTTATTACTATGCAGCATTTTGAAGATGATTTAAGCATACAAAAGAAATTGAGAATAGCAGTTCTGGCTGCATTAGGCTTTTAGCTAAACAAACAAAAAAAAGGTGTGCAATGACACAATCAACCTGTTTAAATATCCTATCTGACCTTTTGTCTGCTAATCTCTACTGATAGTAAAAAAAAAAAACAAACCCAAATAAAAACGTTCCTTGTGAGCGTAGATTAAGGAAGAGGGTATTTCACTTTCCAAAAGCATCTGCTAAAGTAGGTATTGATGCATTGCATATATAAATATGTGTAGTAGCCCACTTCAGTGCTGGATGTGATATGGCCTGTGGATCCTGCTCTGCTTTACGTTCAGGTTTATAATTAGACTTGCTTCCTAAACAGTCCTTAAATGTGGAGCTACCTCTAGTCTCTTGTTACTTACACTGTGCATCTGTGTCTTAAGAATATATATCAATATTCTTCTCACATTTAGAACTAAATACCTTCAAAGGGAGAACACTTAGATTCTCTAAAAAATGCTCATTATAGCCCTAACAGAGTCTTCATTAAATGAGCTGTTTAAGACTCTACAGATATGTCAGTGGAAGGAGCTCTGAAAGCATTGGGAGATTCTCCATCAGTGCTTTAATGACATGTGAATTTGTACATCAAAATGCATACGGGATTTCCTCATCTGCTGTTTGATTCAAACTAAGCTTGCTTTCTTACACTATTTGCTGTTGTACAGCCTATCACTGTACTCCTGTATTCCCTGACTTTTATCTTTGTTCTAAAATAGTTGTGCTTAATTATGCCAACATATACAACCAGAAGGAAAAGCACTTTACAAGCCATATCAGTGTCATTGCCAAGATTTGTTTGCTTTCTTACACCTTCCGGGTTCATTCTTCCATTTAACAACTTATTGACACAAACTAATCTCCCATTTCCCCCTCCACAAGTTTCTTAATCTGCTTTTACAACATACCATTCAGATCAAGGAAGAGGACAGGTATATGTGTTTCCATTCCTGCAGGTGGAATCCTGAAACAAAACAAACTGCTGGCAACAAAGAAGGCAAATTCATACCTAAGCTAATTTGGGCACACAGATCTCCATGCAATATTCATTAACCGTAACCAATGGCTAAAGCTGTCAGCATTTTGATGGCTACTCTGAATGCTTGTGTGGCACAGACAGCATTTTGTTTATCTACGCACAGAGCTAAGTGTAGAGCTTTGCCAAAACTCAATTCACACCACAAAGCATGTAGCAGTTGCTGTGAGGACCAGAGTTTTAAATATCCTGTTGTGTTCCTCATGAAGTTAACTGGTTGGAGTCATCTCATATATAAAGGTCAGCAACCCTTCAATCAACTGGATACGTAACTATTGGCAGTCTTTATATCCATAAACACACTTTTAGCTATATGACCACACCATACTTCAGGTGGATAAGGGGAAAAACTGCAAGAAAAGAGTATTGCTACATTATTCCCCAAATACTACTGGAGACATTAGTGTACGTTTGATTAGAGGAGTATTTCTTGTCCATACTTTTGCAAACCTAACATGTTTGCATTCCTCATTTTTGCATGTCAGCTCCAAAGATCTTAGTTAAAACAGATTTAAATGAAACTAGAGAAATATATTACAAATTCAGATGAAACAGAGAACACATCCTTTTAAATCACAGTTTCTTCCCTCTCCACCCTTTACCAATGACATTATCGTGTTTTCTACCATTCGTCTTTAAATCACTCCTTTTCTGAAAGGAATCAAACTACTGGATAATTTTCTCAATTGTATAAAGTTGCAAAATACTATATTATATTCAAAGGTGATTTTCAAACCTTGAAAGCTATTTCAAAGCTACTTTATGTAATACCTTTGCTAAACAAATCTTTCTTACATTCAGAACAGCACCTGACCTTCTAGGCCTTCTGCCAGCTGAATGCAGTTTGTAGTATCACAGGAGAACACAGGAAGCTCCAAAACATCCTTAGATTTGTACCTTGCAGCATGCACAGTTTATGTACAAAAATTTGACAATTCCAGTGGCTGTTCTGAACATACCAATTTGCGGGGGCACCGGGAATTCCACTGCCTGGTGCTGGAACAAACACTGCATTCCTCTCTTCCGTCAGCCCTACCCACTGTTCCACCAGCCGGGCTTCTCGTTCTTTATCATCCTCAGATTTTTCTACAGTGGAAGAGATTAGGATTACAGATGAGACACACTTTTTGTGGTATAGGGCATAAAGTACTGACAATAGAGACTTCAAGCTGCAAACCTTGTTTGTTGCTGATCTTTTGGATCTGCTCATCTAAGTATTCTCTGCGTTTTATTAATGCATCAGACCACCTTTCTCGTACACAGTTTAAATCTTCTTCCTAACATGGAAATAGAGAAGAAAGTCACTAGACTATGCGGGTAAGAATAAAAGGCAGTGAATTTTGTGGTAATTTAATCAGAATTTATATTAAATGGCTTGCACGATGCAGAAAACATTTTTTCCCCTGAATGACATGCACACTGATTAAGTACCTCATCACCCATGAAGGGAACTTTATTTGCTTTCAAGTCTCAGATTCCACCAGGAGAAAAGAAAATGTGACTGCCTCTGCTACTGAACAGATTAAACATCATGAGCTAATTACTCACAGAAGTGGCAATCAAACTTTTGAATAGCATATGGAAGAGGAAAACCTGGTATCATCAGTTGATCGTAAGTTCTCCTGAAGATTAGACACATCAGTACGCCCTCAAACCTGCACAAAATTCCATTGCTAGCAGCTGCTATCAGTGCAGTTAAAAGATTTGTCATGCAAACAAAACCCATCATGCAATCATGCTTTGTGGTATCACAGAAAATCTGGTTGGTTCTTCTCTGTGATATGTCAGGAAGCGCATAAACAGCCCGCAAGAAGTTAGTACCTTAAATTATATTTTTGAGATTGCTTGAAAACCTAACACATCATCTTAAGGGATGTCAGCATTCTCACCTAACTGGTTTTACTTTTGTAAGACTGCCTATTAGAAAAAAGTCTTCTATGTAGAAATCTGAAATTTATTTTACTTGAGGAGGATCTCCTCTTCTGCTCTTTGTCACCTTTTAAAATGAGTCTTCTCTTATACTGTCTAAATTGCAACTTATCACACAGAAAAACAGAGTCAAGGTTGGGTTTTGCGCAGATAAAAGAAAAATGCTTTACTGAAGCTTCTGTATCTACCCCCCATTCGCATCCTCCACTCTCTCTCACTCAAGCATTTCAGAAAACTGCACAACTTAAAAGGTTATGATATTTTCTTTAGAAAACAAAATGTCCTATGCTGCATAATTTGCCTGGAAAAGATGCCTGCAGCTATTGGTTCTTTTCCCTGTGATATTCACCGGAAACTGCTTTCATTCTAAATTCAAGTTTCAAAGCTTTTATTCCCATAGCAATTCACGTAGCCAGTTAGGAGAGCTGACTGCAGAGTACTAGAGAAGAGAGAACACTGTAAGAGTATAAAGTCACAAAGTAAACTGAAATAGCAGTGTTTTATAGCCCAGGTAGCCTCTAAAATGCACAGCACATGTGTATTTCAAAGCCGCTTTTGCTTGTTCATTTGAGAGTTGCTGGCCATTAGCATTAGCTGTGCCCCATGCCGCAGGATTGACAGCAACAGCAGCAATACCTGGTAACTATCCATATCACCACCATCATCCTCCTCTTTCTGGTAGGAGAAAATACATTTTGTAAAACACAAAAACCCATGCATTTCGCTCAACAGAAATTCACAGAAATAACCCAAAACATGAATACAAACATTTCTGCCACAAACTTGTAAAATGTTAAAATCTCAACACTCAAATAACTAGTCTTATTAATAGGTAGAAAGGTTTTTTTTTCATTACAGACTGTAGCAGCTCAGCCATGATTTGAGTATTAGTGAATATATTTATTAAAAAAAAAAAAAAACAACAAACCCCAGAGAATCCAGTGCCAGAAAAAGGACTGAGTATGCAGATCACTAATCTCAAGTTTTACAGTGTCATCTGTATCCAAGGTTAGAATTATTTGTGGAACTGAATGCAAACCTTCTGACAAAAGGCACCTTGCTTCCCTGGGTGGCCCATTCCACTTGTTCTTTGCCATCACTGTTAAAATCATGCTTTATTTCCAATACGAATTTGTACAGTCTCAGCTGAAATAATTTATGCTTCTTAAGGACTTTCTTGGCTATGTGGAACAGCCCTTTCACATTCAGTGATGATTGTTTTTGATTCTGATCGAACAACAACTTTGTGCTTTTTGAAAAGCTAAGTAGTATCTCACTACATTTTCTCTACTAAATTTTTTTTAAAATTTTTTTTTTCACTTTTCCCCTCCTCAGCTTTCACTATCCCTAGAAGAGAGGGAAACTAATAGCACTAGAAATCTAGTATTAATCACCTCTACACACAAAGGTAAAAACAATTTCCATATTCCTTCTGTCCTGCCACACTCGGTACTTTATCAGTCATACACTCAGTTATAAGCAAAAAAAGAAGCAGGTTTAGCACCACAGGCTCACGTTACATGTATTAACCTCAAACACGTGTAAAACTGCAAATCATGTACCAGTGTGCTACGGTCCCTTTTGGAATTATGCCGGGCTGGATCTAGAACAGCAGAACCACACCAAACTGAGAAATTAAGTGCCTTACCTGGTAGCTGTCCAAGCCCCTTTGCAGTTTGGTTGATCTGGCAGTCACCCCACCTACAGAGACTGAAAGAATTGCTTCTACCATGAGAGGCAATGTTCCCGAATGCTGCACGGGTTTCACTGTCACCTGGACTCTGCGAGAATGACCCTAAACCAGAAATTGAGAGGTAGAGAGAAACTAAGAATAAAATTTAAAAATCAATTTAAGTGTGAATAAGATGGCAAAGAAAAGATATGTACCTGCCTAAGCTGGAAAATTCCCCCTGTGTTTACATCTTTTGCCTGATGGAGTTCAACTGCAGTGTATTCACCCATCTCATTCAATTCTTGTATGGAAATCCACATTTCTATTCTTCGAGTTACTTCATTCCATCTAAAAAGACATCCCCATAAAAACTCATGCTTGCATCAAAGTATTTTGGCACCATAGGTATTAAAAAACTATTAGAAAGTTGATGGAAGCATTCATTTGTAATTTATTTGTACCTGTCTCTCAGTGTCCTAGTTTTTGCATGAAGAGAATCAACTTCCCAAACAGAGCTGCCATTGCCAGTACATCTGTGACCCCACACCTCAATAGCAAGAGCTCCTTCTGAAATGAACTCCAAAAACTCCTCTGTGACATTTACCACATAGTCCTGCCAGTGAGAAAAACAAATCACATTCAACCATATTAACTAATTGTATCTCCTCAACTTGCTTGTAAGGACACACCAAACAATTAACTTCCTGCCTGATAAAACCATACAGTTTGCATCACAAAGCTCGACTCCGGACATGAAAGTTGTAAAACCTCATCATCTCAGCAATTCATGCTTCTGCATGCCATACTTCATACTTTGAAAAATTTCCATAAAAGTGATGTCACAGCTCCAGTGATCTCTTTTATGCTACTGAGCTTACCAAACAAGTATATAATCAGCTGTCATTATATAAATGATAGCTTTCTCCACACATTAGAGATGACATCTTAATTTAGAAGACCACTAATTAAAAGATCTTTTCCTTTTGCTACATTTTGAAGAAGTGATGATGTGAAATATTATGGCATTCTTAAACATGGTCAAAAGTCATTAGTTACATGACTTGACTCCCTCCTTCTTCTTCCCCTCTCTTCTTTGTTGAGCAGAACAAGGCTCAAACTCCAAACAGTTTCTCTCAAACATATGATCCTCCTGGTAACACTGTTTCATTATAAAAATACTTACCTTACAGTGAGAGAAGGTCACTGTAAAATGAGCATCTTTGCTCTGAGGTGAAGGCACATCTGGATCTACCACTGGTGCCGCTACTGTTGACTCGCATTGATCCCAAAATGTGTATTGACAAAAGACAAAGTTGGAGAGATTAGGCGGCAGTCCAGTTGCTTCTTTTATTTTTACCTGAGGAGACAAAACAGATGTTGCAATGAATATGATTATTTCTTCTTCAACTGCAAATTGAAGATCAACAGCTAAGAAGAAGTTTTAAATGACAGTAAGGATGTTCCCATTTAGGAAATCTTATTTTGCATATACAGAAATGTAGCTGTAAGGACCTCACTCATATACATGTTTTCTTTGAGGAACCTGATAAGCTCAAGCGGAGAATGAAATGCTTCATCAGAGAAGAAATTAAATCAATATACCACCCACAGATACTACCCACTAGATGATCAAACTACCGGAGATAGTTACAGGGAAAAACTGTTTCCCCTTCTGTGTCTGTAAAGGATTGTCCTTGTAACACCAGTATTTATGGTACAGATATGCATCTACTAGAAACTAATACAAATTAAATCGGCCACTGGCATCCACTGACTGGCCTACCCTGAGCTGGAACAAGAGAAGTCCTTTCAGAGACTTTTCAGCAAACAATACTCTACATAGCTTAGCACTTTACATCAGACTGATTACATAGTTACAGAGGCCTGAAACCGCAAACTTCATCAGGTGTTCTCACTCACCCTGCAGGAGAGCTTTTTTGCTCTGTGAATAATTTCTCCGTTGTTATCCGTGACTTCCAGACTCCCACTCTCGCTGGAGTTCTCAGACGAGTCGTCTCCTTCTACCACGCGTTCTGGGACAGACCCAGTGACACGCATTACTTCGACATGAAGCCGCCCTGCAACCTGAAGGCAATTACACAGAGAACATTCTTGGCCACTTGAAAAACGCTTATTCACTGGGAAACGAGACAGCAGGCACCATTTGCTTGGCAAACCCCCGGTGCACAGGGATCTTCCCAGCACAAAGAGCCCCGCGGGAGCGCTCAGCGTGCCCAGCCCGGCCCTACCTCGCCCTGCTGGCTGATGATGGGCACGGCGTACTGCAGCTTCATGTCATAGAAAAGGCACTCCAGAAACACGTTGGCGACGCCAATCAGGTTGTGGTTCTCCTGTGCTTCGTAGAAAGGATCACCTCTCTTGCCAATCAGCTTCCTTATCTGTTTTAGAGATAATGAAAGAGGTGTCACAAAACCACCAGCATGGGAACAGGAGATCAAATAACCTCATAGTATTAAAAGATCGTGGCACAAAAACGACTTCACTACTCATCTTTTCTCTTCCTTCCTGTTCCACAAGCAGAAAGAGACTAGAATCATATTACAAATTTGAAATTAAATCTTTGAGATGAGATATTATACAATCCTTTACTTACTAAGGGATATAATAATATGATGACCTGCAAATTTTAGCAATGTCAAGGCAAAGCAGATTTTACCATGAGCAATCACAGTAGCCATTGATTTCAAGATGTTTCACCTTTCCTACTCTGTTTATACTTCTTAAACAAGAGGTCAAACCATCCTCAGGTTGTGCTGGTCTGGCTGCTGGCTACCACTACAAGGGCAAAGGGAAGGTGCAGGATGACTCCCACTTAAGCCTACAAGTGTTCTTATGACTCCCATAGAGCTGAGATCACACCTGCAGCATTCCCCATACAGCCACAAAGAATTCATGCAGATTCCTAGCACGATATGCACTCCTCAGTGAATTTGTTAGCTCCTTCCCTTCTTCTCCTCTTTCGTCTTCAACACATGCATTTGACCTACGTGTTTCTATGTAGCACATAGAACACATGCATTATGGACGACATAGGTCATGGAAAGGATGATCCTGGCTCAGGCAGACATAATGTATTTAAATATGTGCTATCAGTTCTTACTAAAGTCAGCAGCAAAATCATCGTTGTCTTCAATGGGCACAGATGAAGTGCTTGACCTCCCCTGTGTTATGATTTTAGAGATTCCCATTGTCCCGTCCAAAGCATGTAACAAAGGCACAAGAGTTGTTCAAACATATTTGAGAATGATTCTTGATACAAATAATTTAGGTGCTTCCTATCAGCCACAAGACAGTAAGATATTCTTCCCATGCACTTCTACCTGGATACTTAGATGATGTCTTCTGGAATACCATATATCACATCTCTTTCCAGTAAAGAAGCAAGCTTTTTACAAATCTCATGCTTGTCTGCCAAGGCTAATGGGCTACTTAAATTCTCACAAAACACCACTTGGTTTTGATGGAAATACTGATGTAGACTAAGTACCTGCAATTGATTTCTTCACTGCTTTAAGGCTGGGGAATATACAAATGAAATTAAAGAATATTTCATAGTTTAAAATCAAGTTTTATCCCACTAGTACGTTCTGCACCTTGAGTGTATCTAAGCAGCATCCTTGTTAGGTTTGACACTGACTGCAGTTCAATAATTTTATTTCTAATGCAGCTTGCTGCTTCCATTCAGAGCTGGTGGTCATCTGCATGCCAGGTAAACATATGCTCTTAGTGGCATTGTGAGTCACTACCTCAGCGCAATCATATCTGACCTCAGCACACTTAACATCTGAGAACACAAGTGAAATAGGACATACCTGTGTTTTATTATGCATGGGCATTTTGAATATTTAGTATTAGTCATACTGGTTTTGTTCTGGGTTTTTGTTTGTTTGTTTGTTTTGGTTTTTAAAAATAAAACTCAGTACCCTAACATTTCATATACAATGTAATTGCACTTGCTCTCTACAACATATTAAAAGGAGCTTAAAGAAAAAGTCAACCTTTGATCCATTTTGAAAATATATAAAATACCTCAGGAATTTTCTCCTTCCATTCTTGATAGAGGTCTCTCATGTCAATCAGTTTGTTCTCTAGTTTCTCAATAGTCCACACCTGAGTACCTTTTCCTTTTCTTCTCACTTGAATTGCAGGCTCGCTTACTATTGCGCCCCTCTAAACCAGAAGAAAAAACAATCACTGCAGGAAAGGTGCATGTAAGTAGTTTAACTCTTCACTCAAACTGCATTCCTAGAAAGGCATAAAATACAGAACATGCAGCTTCTCTCTGCATGCCAGTCATGCTGCTTCTATCCTCAGACATGGCATGGCCTATACATACATCTCTGAGGATCCAGATCTCTTTATCCTTCTCAAACAATGACCATTACCACAGGAACATTAACACACTCAATCAAAGCCCTCAGGACAAGCACATTATCCTAACTGCTATTATATTTACAGCAGCACTGTAAAACCCTTTAAGACACAAAATTGTAGGAAACTGTAACAAAACCCCTTAATTTCTGTAGACATAACTAAAATGCAGGTTCTGCAGCAACACAACACAAATGTCTGTTCATAACCTGCATGCACATATGGTGATCATACACTTGAAAACAGCAAAAGCCATACTTAATGCTCTGTTGCCATTTTTACTTAATTACTCACTTTCAGTATATTAGTCAGGTAGTACTTATATTTTGTCTATGCATAATTAACAAAAGTAACATTTTATGGGCTCAAGCTGGATGAATATTATATACGTCTACATAGTTTAGCCACAAAGCTACATTTTCCAGCATTCTTTGTTATCATTACCTTTTTGTTGGCACTGAGGTTTTCAGCAGGGATCTGAAGTGTTACTTGATAATCTGTTAGCTTACTCATTTCTTCTGCTAAGAAGTTTGCTTCTCTCACCAGAGTATTTGCCTTTACTATTTGCTCTCGAAGTTTAGCCAGGCTCTGTCGAAACAATTCATCCCTGTGGTGCAGTAGGTAACATGAAAAATACACAGAAACCTATTTCTATTATTGGAAAGCTGTAAATAGAGGTGCTAACAAAGACTTTTCTGAAACAAGTTTAAGAGGAAATGCTGAGTAGCGCTGTGTCAGTGAACACAAAACACTCAGACAATTTTTTTGAGGAAAAGCAGTGATCACATATTAAACAAAAAAATTACTGTTGAGGCACGTCTAGTACGGTGATGCCCAAATAAAAGGACACAGTAATACGGGAACTGGTACAGCGATGATTTGTTTAAAGCCCTGAGGACATTTCGAATTTTCAAGAAATGAAATAATTGCAGCTGTCTTTGTCTTTAATCTGGAGTCCTGTTCCACAGAATCTACCAGTCCCAACATGTGAGACTTCATCTTGATAAAATCTGCTCTTCCTCAGATCGTGATGTTAGAGCCTGCAATCACTGCAGGCCACAGCTTTGTATCACTCCAAGGGCTTTGCCGTGCTACAGACCACAGACCTCCCCCACTTACTCAAGGGTACCCATTAAAAAAATATAAATAAAAAAATCCTAAATCCTATTTACCCAAGGTGTCTTTTAAGTAACAGATGAATGAGCCTGTGCACTCAGTTTCTGGACAAATTCCAAAGAGGTTTCTCAGGCCCGTCTGTGCAAATCTACTCTAATGCAACACCTGGCAAACCTGCTATGACACATACTATACATACACCTGTGTGCTAAGATATGCCCTCACCTGGGATTTTCATCTTTAAATTACCTTTTTAAATGATCACGATGATCCTCTGAGCAAAGTTCATTCTGCCTTTCTTTGTAATCTCAAGAGCACTGTGTCTCATCACCTTTACAAAACTCATGATCAAACTTTGTATGTTTCAGTCACCAGCTCTCCCCGTATGATTTTTTTAGCCTTCCTATGCAAAGTCTTACTTAAATATGGTACATGTTGAGCACATACACTTCTCAATTCTACAAAACACCTTAAATTATACACAACTGTAGGAGGAACAAGGGCCTTCCTATGACTGCAGGCAAAGTTTGCCTGCTGTTAACATGCCTCTCAGTCACCAACAGAACTCCACTTGAGTAGTTATCTTTTTCCAAAAAATCCCAAAGAATGGCTAATTCAAATTGCACTCTGACAGTCCCCTGATACCACAGCCGAAGTGGTAAACAACCACCAGTGTTAGCAAGCAGCCCTGAACTTTAGTACCTTCAACATGCTAAAACATGCAGCTTTGTCTCTCTCCCCTATCCAGCCTAGGTTTGTAACAGTGGTGGGTTTTGTTGGATCTTAAATAGCTGCTACTATCAGTGAATTTTTAGTAACTTTCTCCGTATCTCCTCCCAGCATCAGACAAAAAATTCCTTTCCCTCTGCCTCTTGCTTCTGTTATCCAGGCTATCAAAATTAAATTAGCAACTCCAGACCATGCGAGTGACCCATTCCACAGACAACTATAATTTTGGATTCACACAGAAAATTAAGGTAGTCAAGAATTAATCACAAGAAAGTATTTGGTACTGAGAGTGCACTACATCTACAGCCACTGCAAGACAACTGCCCAGCTTGAGAAACAGAAAGCAGCTTTTATCTGAATGTAAGCGCTGTAAGAGCCATTGGATCCAGCTACGGCCAGTCACTTCCTTAATCTGGGACACCAGCATCTGGAAAGCTTTTTGGGAGGCTCCCACAACAATCTCAGCTAGATTCTGGAGAAAGCAATGGTTTAAGACTGTAAGGAGAACTTACAAGTAACTCAACCAATTATTATGGGCAGTTCTTGTAACAGTTGTGTTTTTCCAGATATAGCTGTGCCAGAACCCTTCCAGAAAGTTAAGAAAAAAAAAAAAAAGCTTCAGATAGGATTTCTTAATTCTTACTACATGAAACATATGACAAGCTCCACTAGGATATTAACTGGAGCAAATACTCATTGAACATGAAATCCTGAAACAATCATTTAAGCCAGACAAGGAGAAACAACTGACACTCACGCAGTATCATTGCAAGTCTCTGGGATTCACAATGCCAGATACAGGATATGCTGGACTAAACTCCTGGTCCAGTACACCACCACCTCAGCAAATAAAATTTGTTCAAAGTTACAATGGGTTAACTTCATGCCAACAGGATTTAACACCAGGCCAGGTATCATCTGTCCTTCCACAGTCAGCAGAAAGCGGGAATAACCTCTGTGCAATGTGTTCCACATGATCTGACAGATACAGCCACATACCCACATCTGATACCTATCAAATTAATTTTGCTGGCTGATCCAGTAGAGCCCAGCTTCATTTGCAACAGCAACAGAGACACAGCTAAAACTGCACCAATCAAATCCCCTGCAATCCAGACTCTTGGAACTTTTTGCACATTTTTCACATCCAGTCTTCCCACTCTTCTCAGGATTTCTTGCCCTCTGGCCAGATGGCTGGTAAACATCCTCTCAGCAACATGTTGCCATGCTTTTATAGCAGAAACCACTCAAAGATTTTTTTTTTTCTGGTTTCTTACTTAAGATGATTCATTTTTTCCCCTTTTTTCAGCAGCCGAAACCTCTTCTAGAACTACAAATAAATAAAAAGTATATCTAAGAGGATCTTCTGGAGGACAGGAAACTGATAATGGGTTCTTCCAGAAAACTGATTATTCAATGGCAGTGCCACCAAAACATTATCAGACTCCTCTCGGATTGCTCCAAAGAGAATCCATTCTCCTCTTTTTTACAATGCAGCAAAGTAGAGGCTTCAAGCAGTTCAACAGTTATACAGAGTAAAGCACCCGCCCATGAAATTCAGAGGCAAAACTTCTCGTTCAAAGCACAGATCCTCCTCAGAAACACCTAACAACTACTGAGAAGTGAAAGCTGATAGAACACTTAGCCTTGATTTCACTCCAGATTATCTTTTTTTATGTGATTACATGGTTATGGTCGTTCATTTCAAGGGAATCAATTACCATTTTTTCTTCTCAGCTCTCAAGGACAGGCAAGTTTTTTGCTACTTCCTTTTCCCTTCTGCTGCATCTTTTTAGAGGTATGGACTCCCTTGCCAGTAAGCCCAGTTCTCTTCTCTGCTACTGCAGTGTGTTATCAGTGATTTCTTGATGGCCTTGCTGTGCTCAAAGCACTTCTGAATAGAAAGGGCTCCGGCTAACACATTTCTCACTCTGCACTCCTTGTGCAGCTCTAAAAGAGCCTGCAAATCCTAACCATGACATTTTACATTCAGCTCCCAGTGATTTTGTTTTTAGCTTTTACGGGGCAAACAATTATTTTAATTAATGTTGAATCATAGAACTACTTCTCCCTACACTTGCCATGAAAAACATTCTAGTCATTGCTGCTCAACAGTTAGCTATTTTTCTCGGGTTTTTTTCCCAGGCTAAACTAGGCAGAAATTACAAAACAAAATCTTGCACAAAAACTAAACCAAGATCTGTTCTGTTCTATTTCTAACACTCTCAACTTGAAAGCTGCAAAACAACCTTGACCATCTTGGTTTAGATCCCTCTTGTAAATGGATTTGGTTTTTTAATGGTGAAGAATACAGCAAAAGTAATTACATAGAAAAGAGCACTCAAACTCACTACATATAGAAAAAAACATTGAGTGAATAAAGAAGCTTCTGTTTTAAAAGAAACAGATGAAATAAATTTACAAGAAACCTGTTAGAACATCTAGGCATTCTTCCTGCTGAATTAGCCCCATGACAGAATACTCACTGGTATTCAGAAAACTTAAACCATCTCGGTTTCTGCCCCTTGAACTCCTCTCCGTGGAGCTGGCATTCCTCTGTCCTCAATGATACCAAGAGCAAGCTTCTCTCATTGTCAAAATTCAAACACTCTGCTCACATCTTCCTAGACTGCATTTTAACTGTCCCCAGAAACTTCATAATGGACTTTCACCAAGGCTGCATTAGGTGCCATGCTATTCCTTTGCAAAGAGGGTGGTTCACCTTATGGCAAGCCTTTAACTTCCTAAGCAACTCAACCAGAGCAATTATCTTCTAAAACTGGGCTTACAATTAGCAACTCATACATATAACATTTATGGATCCCCATTCTCTGTATTTTTTATGGTTTTTTGATTGCAAAATATTATGCTCTCATTGTATACTCAGAAAACACAATACTCCTTACTGAACTGCTTAGTCTTAGTTGATAAATTTACCTTTCTGCAGTATTGTTTACTTTCTTTCAAGAACTAAAACAATAACTGCTAAACCAAATATTTCATAAGCAGTTTTCAAGTTTAAAAAAAAAAAAAACAAGAAAAGAAACAAAAAACCCCACAAAAAACCGACCTATAATACTGCTCCAAAAAAAGCTAAATTTTTATGTCTTTTGTGAGTTAAATCTTGTACATGTTAAACATCAGAACTCAGCCCTAAACAAAATGCTAACACTTTGGTGGAAGCAAAGATCTTGTTCTGTATATCAACTCCACAAAAAGCGATACTGGTTTTGGATGGAAGGTTCAAGCCCCATCTTTTACCTTTTGTAGTTCTTACTAATTCCTTTGTTTTAACTCCAGTATTCTCACCTCTCCTCTGTCCAGAGATTCACTTTCTGCTGTGCAGCCTGAGCAGTGTAGGAGAGCCTGTTGCTGCCGTGCTGGTGCTGCCGTCCTGGGGAGAGCTGCTGCCGCAGCAGCTCCAGCTCGCGCTCGTACATCACCCGCTGCTCCTCCAGAGCGCTCCGCTTCTCCTCCAGGTACTGCTTCTCCAAGATCTGCACCACATTTTGTACTGGGTCTAAAAAGAAGGGAAGGAAAAAAAAGAGGAAAAAAAAAAAATCCATAAAACATGAGAAAATACCATTTCAGCATTACAGGACACCCATTATTTAGCTGGTAACAGCAATCAACATACCGCAGAGTCTTCGCAAACACAAACTGCGCCCCAAAACAAAAGCCAAATTATTAAATATTGCATTAAATAGATAAATCCAAACAAAAATTTAAAAAACAAATGGCATGCAAAAGGCTAGAACAATGGTTAAGACCCTTGTCTACTGCATATTTAGTTACAATTATAATGTGTAGTTATAATATATTCCAGAATCCCAGTAGGAGAAAAAGAATAGATGGAAAAGGAAACAAATTAATAAGAAAACAAAGCAAAACACAAGGGAAGATGATGTTAATCAGAGGAGGAAACGACTTAAGGAAGCAAAAAGCAATGTACTTTCTCTGTTTTGGCAGAGAATGAAACGAGTTGGAGAGCTGCAGATGAAAACCGAGACAAACGAATGGTCTGACTGGTCACACATCACACTGCACTAATGTGCTGCACAGCACTCAGGCAGACAAAATACGTCAGGGGGGCCTTCTGCCTTTAGCTTTACAAACCACATTTCATCTCGGTATCAACACAGAACAAATATCCGTTTGGATACTCTATCCTGAAAAAACTGCTTGTGTCAATCAGCTAGGGATAAATCTGAAGTG
Source organism: Cnemophilus loriae (assembly GCA_013397755.1). Classification (NCBI taxonomy): domain Eukaryota; kingdom Metazoa; phylum Chordata; class Aves; order Passeriformes; family Corvidae; genus Cnemophilus; species Cnemophilus loriae. Next base: position 2,411,552 of record VZTF01002825.1, on the reverse strand, counting down.
CATTCAAATTAGTGAAACATTACTCTGTCTGTTCCTGGGGTTAGGTCCAATGCCAGCCTGTGCCTCTGAAAGAGCCATTTAATGGAGTAAGCTCTATGTACTGCCAGTATGTATACCTGGTTCATGCACACATCTCTGAAAGCTCAAATACAGTAAAAAGTGGTTTGCAAGAGGACCAATCTGGACAACTGAGTGACAGCACACCACCCAACAGATTGCTGATTCTGTACGCCACAAGAGGAAGGGAGAGGAGTTCCAAAATTGGAGTGGGTGGACTGTTAGGGGAAGCAATACTGCTGCTCTAGGACATGCCAGGATTTTCAAATGCAAAAAATTTCAGCTCAAAAATAAGTGTTTGTGATATCTCTTCCATTTCATTAATATACTGGAAAAAAAAAAAAAGAGTTGCTGCATCTTTTAAGGATGCCAATCTGTCACAAAGGAGGGAGAAAAATAAACCTAGATTTAATTACACTGTTCCATTTTGGAACTAGAGGTGAGCCACTCAAAAAAACCCCACAAAACCAAAAAACACATCTGTGTGATTTAGTCATAAACCACCTTCCCTTTGCTTTTCGCAAACACTTCTGCAAGTTGCTTCTGTGGCCTGGCCTTATTCATGGGAGAAATCACTGGCTTCACACAAAGGCATCATAAATACCACCACAATGGTAATTATAAAGCACAAAGTTAAAAATCAGTCAGTATAAATAGCAACCAAATAGCAAGCTAGTGATGCATAAAAGTGTCTTAAAATAACGAGAAATATTACTTTTTAGTACATGACATTCTCAGAAAGAAGTTAGCTATTATTAGCTTTTAAACAGACAGTGCAAAAAAAAACCCTGACTGAACCAAGTTCTAAAATTCTGGACTACAAACCAAGTTATTAATGTTCATCTGCACCATCATTATCCTCCTAACTCCTCCAGGTAATACCAGAACTACCTTAAAATACACAGGCTTTGCTGCATAATCCCCAAAGCAGTTTTAGTTATATATAAGAATGTTTGAGAAAATCAGGTATTATGCAGATGACAGAGAAGGGACATGGAAGAAATTAAAATCCTTCCATTGTGTTTGCAAACACAGGAAATGAATCTAAGGCTGACTCATTAAGATGAGACTTTCCTAAACTGCTCAAAGAACAGCTATGAGTTCAAGGAGCAGATTTCTTAAATAAAAGGGATCTTTTCAGCCACCTAGATTTACAGGATCACAACAACCACAGGATAAAATTACACCATGATAAATATTTGGAACAAGATGGAAGAACTGAATATAAAACTTTCCAATTGCAACATAATTCTGTACTGCTTGGGAAAAAAAAGAAAAAAAGGTGGCTTATGCTTTTATTGTAATGCAAAATTTCACAGTTTTAGAAAACTTTTTAATTTAGCTTTTGAAAGAGTTTACAAAGAAAACCCTAAGTCTGTCACAGGAAGAAAGTAAAATATGTTGTGAGTTGTAAACTATCTAAGTAGAATTTGAAGAAATAAACAGTCAGGCTTTTTTTACAATTCAAAAGAACTACAATAGTGTTTAAATTAAATTTAAATACCATGTTCTACAATTTTGGATTCCTCATGCAAAGTCAAATAAATTAAGGAAGATTCTACCCAGTGCCTGCCAAATACACAGCAAATTCCATACAGTGTTAAAAGTTCCAAGACCCAATCCTTTATATATTTATGTGACAAGAGTTCAATGACACTGAAAAAAACATTCATATGCAGCTAATCATAGTCTAAAATCATAGACTACTAACACTGAGCATAAAGATGTATTTTCTTCCTAGGATGAACAGCATTTATTAACTTGCTACAATGTCACTTAATTCACATCTGGAATCTGTTAATCCAGTCACACTGATGCTGAATAAATTCCCTAAGATTTCTTGCAAGTATATTTTTCTAAGCAAGCTAGAAGAAGGTTATGACACAGGCTGCTTTGCTAAGTTTTATGAAAATCCTCTCCCTGAGCTGTCACAGGTTTTTTTTTGCTAAAATGAGAAGCTGCCTAACCTAATCACATTGTTTACTTAACCACTGCACAGTATACAAGAATAAAGTAAACTTCTTTTGATGCATTCTGCGTTTGACCAGCATCACAAATTAGCAGTACAACGCTGATCTGACAGAATCCCACAAAGAAAGCTAACATGCTGAAGGAAGGAAAGAATCTGGATGTTTTCTTTACAGCAGTTTTCAAAGTTACACATTTTCCTCAGAGGTTCTTTGGAGCCGGATGGAGTCTGCGACACTGTTGTACTGGTTGCATGCCATAAAAACAAATGTGCTTGCACTCTGGAGAAGCCAGGCTATTTATTTAAAGAGGATTATAATTCTCAAACAAATCCAGGGGGAGAGGGGAACCCAAAAACCAAAACAAAGGAAAACCAAACCCTCTTGCTCTGGGCTGTATCTATACAAGCTTATAAAACAATTATCTAATCAAATTTTTAAAATACCTCTTCATTCCTCCCTTGAGACTTCTCCAGAGAATATGCATAATGGAATTAAAAGTCTTCAGTAATTTAGTTATTTCTTCTTCCTTACCCATATTTATTTTTCATGTTAAGGAAGAATAAATAAACGGTATTGTAACAAAGCTGCTTTAACTTCTTACACAACAAACTGGAAGCCTTTCAGAAAAAAGGTACTTGAGCTATATCATTGAGAAAGTGCTGCTAGGTTCTGTTTATCTAACTTCAAATCAAAAGACCAGGCTACGATCCTCACGATCACTTGTTTTGTCAGCATTTTATTATCATTTAGTACTCCAATTTTGTTAAGCAACACCTATGTGGGAGTGAGCAGAAGCTGCAGAAGTTGGGATATGACCCTTCTGAAACAGTGTGATATGTACGACTGCAAACATTTACTCTGCAGTAGTGAAGAAAGCGCTTTAAGGAACAGCAAGGTCTGAACTGTTCTTGACCAAGACACAGAAAGCAACCAACCAAAACAAAAACTGGCCTGGACCACAATCAGAAAAGCTTATTGAACTAAAATGTAAAGACACTTGGAATGTTGTGAAGAATCGTTTCAATCAGCTGGGTAGCAACACATGAAAACCAAAAAATGTGACCCCCTGTTCAAAGAACACTGACTCATTGTAGACTGATACACTTCAGTCAAATCTCCAGTTAGTAACAAGCAATTCAAGCATCAATTAATGCTTTCAGACTTTTCCAGCAACCTCATGCACGAGCCAATTGAGTTCAAAACCTTTGTCCCAGTTTTGGCACAGATATGGGATGGTTTGAGGCCTTAAAATGGGCAACAGAATCTTCACGAGGGATGACAACACTGAAGACCACCAGGATGGCAGATTCATCTGAAATTCATCTCCTGGTATGAGTGAACCATAATGAGAATATTTCTTTTATCAAACAGCAATTTAATAGCCATTTAAGTGACCTGACCTTGTAACTCACACAATCAATCTCATTAAAAATAAAACTGTTAAAAACCTGCAAAGTATTGCTCCATTAAACATATGAAACCATCATGCTGTACTCAATGGCAAAACAGACAAAGTAAAAGAATAAGAGGAGATAAACAGTAAATGCTGTATTTCAGCATGCAAACTCACAGCAAACAATGCAAATACTGTGAAGATATGAAGAAAGGAGAACAGAAAGCAATGAAACACCATCTACTGTGTCTTCCTCATCAGGGACCAAACCCCAGGGTATTTGCCTCTCTGATTTTGTATATTAAAACACCTGTACAAAGCATTCAGTAGTTTACCAAGTTTTTCAGCATTTCTTTATACTCTATTGTATTATATGAACTATGACCTGCCTTCCGGAAATCATGAAAAAGCCATATTGTTTTATATATACCATACCATTATTTTATCTATATTATCTCTTATCGTGTTGTTCAAAAAAAATCATCACAATTTGTTTTAACAAAGATGGAACAAAATATTGAGAGTGATCAAGTGTTGAAAAACAAGCTGGCATTTGCCTAGTGGTTTGTTATCATTTCCATGTTTTTCTAGTAAGGCTAAAATGGTGTCAGTAATATTTAATACAAAAAGAAGGAGGAAACTAACTGAGCCATATATGGTGCACCCCTTTTTTCTGCAGTAACTCGCAAAACCAAGAACTTAGTAAACTTGGATGATGATTTGACAGGCATATGGTTACAACTCAGCTGCACCATAAAGGAGAGCAGAGGTACAGATAAAATTGTGTGTCAGGGCACAAACCAACTACTAATTTGTGTGTGTATTTATACTTAGATGCACATATTTTTTTACATATATATATATATATATAGTTATATATGTTTCATATATATCTATGCACACACTTAACATTGTTTCTGTAAAATATCTTATCCTGAAAATCCTCCAAAGGCCCCTTGAACAAGTGTACTGCTTGTTTTACCCAGAAATTGAGTTACAGGCTGAATTTGTTAGACAATCCAAAAGAACATTTTTATCTGGCAGTTGCCTTACCATTACTATTCAGTGTCTTCATAATAACTTCCATTTGTGCAAACTCATAGTTGTAGTCTGGTTCTGAAGAAGCTTCACTAGCTGCATCCAGATCATGCTCTCCTAAGGAAGTTTCTTTCTCAAGGTCTTTCAGCCAATCTCGACGTTTCCTCTTTGGTAAATTGATTCTGAGTAAAAATGGAAATTCAGTTTATAAAAAAAGTTTATGTGGAACAATGAAAAGAAAAATTAGGCTGAATGTAAAGTGGGTGGAATACAAACACCAACTATTACCTAAAAAAGTGGTTGTTTCCCCATAATATTCTATCTCCATGCCATAATTGAGTGACAGAACATACCAGTGCACCATTTACACAGGATCTGAAAGAAGAAAATACAACTCCAGTGAAATCCTGAAAACAAAAGATTGAAGAGCTTATGTTTCTCTGCATCCACTGACAGTCATTTGTATCATATGGTAACAAACCTGCTAGGTTCTCATGAAAGGATCAATGGGAAAGTTACTGGTCTGATTTCTATTGTTAGAATTAGCACCTTTCCCCTCTGCCTTTGGCTGGCACAACTCTTCAGTAAACATACAGACAAGGTTGATTGTGGTTGCAAAGTTTTCTTTAAATGCCTGTTTCTCAAACTGGGTCATTGCCCGTTTCTTATAAACTTATAAAGTCCAAAGTTAAATGTTTGCAAATCCTACTGATAGAGCTCTCCAAGATACAACTTAGTCAACACTGACTTGTAAAACATGCTGTTAACATATTCAGCATTCAAGCATAAGAAAAGATTCTTAGATCCAAGTTTTATTCTTTCAACAAATGGAGTCTCTATTATGAACAAGGGTCTATTTTTGTGAACATCTGGTATACTGCTGTATTTCTTTGTAGGTTTCTTTGTATTTAAGTTTCAATCACAAAATGGGAAAAATTGAGCTGTTGAACTTTTGTATGTGTGAGTCACAAAGCAGAGCATTTTATTTGAAAGAGGAAAAAACTTCAGTAAAATGAAGGCCTTTTTTAGATGCAGTGTTCTCATTTCATCTCTCATGTAAGTCAACACAAACATGCAAGCATTTCATTTTGAATCAGATCTTTATTTAACTTTTTTCAATGAAATTCTGGTAGCTAAATTTCTGTTGATACTATTATCTTAAGAACAGTTACTTAAGCATTGCAGATCAGGCATGAGTAAAACAAAATATGTTTTTTCCACTGACATGTGCCCTTGCTCCTGCCAGTCAAAATGACTGATTTCCAGTACAGTAACTCTATAACCACAAGTCTGAATCCCATCTGTTTGAAATTTTGTACTGTAGGCTGCAGAAGAAAAATACAAATGTATTTTACTAAAGGAGGAATGAAAGAAATCGGATTTTTAATGTGTCTCTCAAACTTTAGTTTCTCATTCTGATACTAATCTGTACATTATTTAGATACTCAGATTTCAGACAAGCAGCATGACTATTAACAAGGACAAAGGTACTGCTTATCACATGCCACTTTGTCAAGTGACAAAGACATTTACAATTCCACCCAAGGAGCCACAGTGCCCCTGGAATGACAAATAATTAAAATACAGAAGTAGAAACAAAAGGTGAAGAGTGACTTCACACTGCATATTAACTAGACACAACAGTAATTAAGGATTTAGAAAAGAATTCAGAACTTTAAAGCACGTCTTTCTCACAAAATATTGAACTTTATATCAGGAAGTACTCACAAGGCACCATTTATTCTCTGCTGTCAAGACACAGACTACTATCCCATCACACAGGCCAGGACAGCCAGCAGCATCTCAGGGATCTCGTTACTACCCAAGATACAGACAGGCAATGGCCCCTCACTCCTACCAAATACCTTCTTTAGATGGCTTATTCCAAGCCAAACCACCGATAGCCTGCTGCCCTGCAGAGTGGGTGAGTGGGTGTTCACACGTGCAGGGACATCATAATTTGAATCGCTGAATTTCCCTCTAAGTATCTGTTTAAGTCAACTGTATTGAAAATATTCATTGAGCAGAAAATAAGATATTTCTGTCTGTGTAAAATAAAAATGCAGGAAAGTCATCTTCTGTCAAAGAAAAGCAAATTTCCATTTCAATGGAAAGTGCTCCTGATCTTCCTTACCTTGCATTTTCTTTTGGTGTGAGTGTAACTTCTCCATCTAAAGCAATATCAATCTCACAGTGTTCTGGTTGGATTCCTATACCAAAGAGCTGTATATCCTGAGAGGTATCTGCACCAACTCTTGTGTGATCCTAGAAAACAAGCTGTTACTAAGAGACAAGCAAAATATCAGTGTTGACATTACCAAGAAAATATTAGCTGAAGTGCTGAGACTGCACAGTTTGTGTGTCTGTCGAGCAGAAATGGTGCCACAGCAGATCTGAAGACTGCAACAAGTCACACACAAACTGTTCTGCCCTGAACTTCATACAATTTTAGCTAAAGCAAAATAAAGCAGTTGACACACAAATTCTGATTTAAAAGTATTCTCATACTATGCCTGCATACATACATTAAACAAAAAAACCAGAAGAAAACCAGCCACGTCATATAGGCATAACTAAGAGAACAGCATGGATAGTAAAACAAGGTGCAGAGTTCTCTGCTTTTCAGAAAACAGCTATACAGCAACTCAACTAAACATACTATTCTCTGCATAATTCCAAACCATATCTTAAGTTCTGCTGAAATAGTTAATTTTGTTAGTGTTTAAGAGGTTGTGTTTTATTTGCTACTGCTCAAACACAGAAGCCCTCCTTCACCTACCATATCAGAAGAGTAGCTGTAAAAATAGACAGAATAGTCTTTCACATATTATTGACAAGCAGCTCACACTTCCCTACAAACTTACTAGGTTTGTATTTGACACTACTTCACTCTGACATGGGAAATGCTAAACAGAATGGTATGAAAGAGAATGACACTGGGAAAATAAATTTCTGTAAATTTTTAACAGTGCTTTTCTTAACCCCCTCTCTCATAAGCTTCCCTGTCACTGAAGACTCTGTTACTCTTACTGATTACTACTAAACATCATCTCTTTATGATTAACTCTTCACAAATTTAAAGCAATCCCCACCTCCCTAACAAAAAGAAGCATCTAACATGAAGCTCTTGCTTCAAGTTCAGGCCAGAAGGCAACCCTATGCACATCCTGCCTGGAAAAGCTAGAATTGACCTCAACACTGGCACACACTGAGCATTTCTCCCACTGTTGGCAATCAGGAGATCAATTAGGAAAACAGTGAAGCTGAACTACAAAGAGAGAACAAAAGCCTAAACAGTAGAAGGAGGCCTATCCTATTTTGCTGCAGCAAAAAAATCTACATCCCCTCTGAGTAACAAATTAGAGCTAGAAATTCAAAGCAAGTGTCCTTCCATTCTGTGTAAATATCCTGTTCACATCCTTACCTTTAAATAGTAAACCAAAAGCTCGTTGAGCGCAGGGTCCGCATTCAGGTTCACCAGGTAACACTTGTCATCCCCAACCTTGATACCTGAAGACTCGAGGGAGATTCCCATGCTCTCCAGCTGTCTTTGCCTCTCCTGCAAGCACAAAACCAGGGTAATCTTGCCTGCCGCAGTATGTAGGGACAAGCACAGAGCAACTAAAGCCGAAGATGCACGTGCTGAGTACGCATTCTGTATATCACCACCAGACACTGGTCAGGTACCACAGGGTCAGTATAATTTATTTTACACACCAACCATAAAAAGTTAGATGCAATCCTCAAACACCCGCCTCCCCAAAGTGGAGCTTACTTAAGCAGTCCTATTAAATTTATTAGACTTACCTACACAGCTCTATTGAGTTTATTAAACCTACTTGCAAGTAACACAATGTGGTTTTGAGTCTTTATGTTAGTAAAAAACAAATCTCGGTTTCTTCAAAGATAATCATAGTCACAGATGATTTAGAAAATAGCACGCCACAGTTTAGGCTTATTCTTTTGCAGTTTTATTATTAATTCAGCTCAAGCACTTACTTGATCACGTGAGTCTTTTTTTTGCTACAGTTTGGGTGTTGAGGTTTTTTGTTTGGGTGGTCAGGTTTGGGTTTTCCCCTTGCCTTTTTTTTTTTTTTTTTTTTTTTTTTTTTTTTTTTTGAATTTAAATAGTGGTTGCACCAAAACATGCTTCTGGAACATTAGGACTAGAAAGGGAAACCAAAAACATTTATTCTTCAAGCTATGAATGGAGGAAATTATGGAAAAGGACACTGGAATCCAGAAGTTCTTTATGTACAATAATAACAATAAAACATTAGTGACTCCATGTACACATTTTCCTTTTCTGGTTAGAAATCACTAAAAGCAAAAGCAAAAAATACCACCCATAATCCTGATTCTTTTGTAATTCTTCACTTTCTTAGTCACTGCAAGGGAAACATATCTAAGGTCCTACTGTGGTCTTATAAATAAATGAGTTGCCCAAACATATTTTGATGCTTTATTTTAAAATCAAGTATTAGCTTTTATCAATGGTATCATGATACAGCTAGATTTATGCTAATAAAATTTAATCTTAAAAAAACACTCCAAGAACCAAACAAAGAAACCCACCCCAAAACCAGAAAAAAAGGGGAAAAGACAAAAATTCAGAGACATTTCAAATAGCTAGTGAGGAAAACAGCACAGTCCACTAAAGTTCATGAAGTTCAGCTGATTAGTACTATATGAGCGTCTGGCTTTCCTCTTAAAAATTTCTGAAGTACCTGTGCAATTTCTTCTGTTTTCCTTAGCTTTTCTTCCCAGGTGACTGTTAGCTCTTTTATTAGTTTTTCCGATTCTTCCAATTTTTCCTTCAGTTCTGGTGCCTTCATGGCCTAAAAGGTAGAAATTAGCAAAAACCCTCAGCTATTCTTACCACTGCTTGCACAAGGAAATTGAACACAGCAACATAATATCAAATGCAGCAAGTACAGATTTCTACTTTATATCCAGGTTTTTCAGGGTAGAAGTTGAAGAAATAGGTCACTTGCAAAGGAAGAGGACAGAAACAACCTATAAAGGGTCCAGATCTGAAATAGCTGAAGATTGACATAGCTCCAGAGCTAATGGAAAAAACAAAAATCTCTGGCCCTGGCCACTCAAACTTCACTATCTGTATAAAAATATGTGAGTATTTAAAAACTTTAAGTCCTAGCTGTCTGAAGTTCAAGTGCAATGTCTTTCTTCCAACAGTAATTTCAAACAGAAATTCCTCTAGACATTTAACCTTCCATTCTATCTTGGTTTTGTAAGTGTTCCTAGAGTTGCAATAAATTTTTCAGACTGACCCTGTTGATTACCTTCAAAGGAAGGCATACTCTAGAGCTAACACAGGCTTCTCATTTCACAACAGGAAACAAAAGCAAAGGGCTTGAATATGTCCAGTGCCAAGTAACAACTGAACAGGCTGCCCTATAACCCTATATAACTGTTTTTAACAGAAAGTAGAAGAGAAAACACTTGACAAAATAATTAGTAAGACTTTGGACACCTTCCTACTGATTGTGTTCAGCCACAGCCTGCCAACATAATTAACAACATGCTACAATAATATTTTCCAAATTAAAATAAGGGCTTAGAACAGGTTTTTATTTATGAAAAAAGTGAATGGCTCCTTTTCCTTAAAGCAGATTTTCCCATTACAGTCTATAAGGAAGTGTTTACACGAGTAACACGATTCCTTAAATGAAGATGGCATTTAAACACCACACGAATTTACCCTCAAACGCAGTTCTGTTCCTTTTCCACCAGTATTTTGTGTCTTCCCTGAAAAGATCAAAAATATTTTCCTATCTCTTAAGTATCTAATTTGTCCCTATATCCTGGATACCAAATAAACTATTCTACTTGGATACTTTATTCTTCAATTAGAAGTATAAATCTAAGATAAGCATCAATCACGCAGTGTCAACTGTTAAGGCAGAGAAGCAAACTGTTGATAGTTTTCAGTGCTGCAGTTTTGACAATTTTTAATAGACTTTCACAAATGTCAAAGAGAAATGTCTCCCAAATTTTGTCGTCCAATAACAGATTTATGACTTTTCACACTTTTCTATTTGACATTACCTATACTCAACCAATGCAAAAAAAAATTATTCTGTTAATAAGTGAGTCTATACAATGAGGATGTAATCTAGCCCTTATCTGTGCTGCATCAATTATTGCTTGGCTTGAAGTTCTTCAAGAACTGAAAAGGGTCACCTTCAGAACAATGTTGTTCTCATTTAAAAGTTATTAAAGATAAGCATACATTATGTTGGATTCAGGAAAAAAGGGTAATTATTTTTTTTTTTAAAGAAAGAAAGAAAAAAGAATGGGTGCAAGACTCTTCCACATTTTGTAAGAAAGCTAGTCTTCCACACTGAATGTGACATTTCCTTGGGAAACTCATTTTACATTGTACTGTGAATAATGTTACCTCAGCTTGTGAGAGCTGTTCTTTCAGTTTTTCAACTTCTTCACGTAATTCTCTGATGACCCTAGCATTTGGATCTTCATTCACCACAGCATGATTAACTATTCTTTTGGCTCTGTCTGCGTATCTCAGAGTTGAGAGTGTTTCTTCATAGTTGTCTGCTGCTGGACTAATTGTGGCTATCATGGCAGTTTGGCTGTTTCCTCCCAAGTTGTCCTGTAGTGCAGCCACAGAAAGTTCAAGAGTTAAAAATTGTTCTGAGACTATACAGTGTCTTCACAAAGAGACTTAAAATATTTAATAAAGGCACTGAAAGTACTATTTAGGCACTGGATATACTCTGGATATAAACTAATCTGTACGTTCCATAAACATTTCTAGCCACCTCTACCACCTTTGATTCCATTACAACTGAAATAGTCAAGTAGGATTTTACATAGAATTAAAACAAGATACACTTAGCTGTCCATATTACTCGGAATAATGTAGCTGCAAGAGTTCCTTCACACATTTCTTTAAAAAAAGATGAGAAGTCCATGTACACAGAGGCATACTACAATGATCCCACAAATAAGTAAGCTGACATCTTGTGAACAAGGTGAACAGAAAATATAAATTACCTTGAGAAGCCAAGTGAGCACAGAGTCTCTGTAAGGCACAAACTTGTTTTTCCCCTTCCCTGCTGCTTGGTCAGCAAGTGATGATATAACCAAGCCCAGTGTTGAAAGTGATCTATAAATGCAAAACGGCAGAACAACTTTAACACATATTCCAAATGCAGATTTAATAAAACACAGAAAAAGAGATTGCTCTGCAGAACTTCACATCCAATTTTTAAAATATCATAGAATAACTTAAGTTGGAAATGACCACCAGAGATCAGCCAGCCCATTGCCCTGCTCCGAACAAGGCAGTGTATCCCTTTAAAGTTATATATTTGGAGGAAAAAAATTGGTATCAACAGTGTTTCATCTCAGTTGGTACTAAGACCATATTTCACAAAGACTGAGATTATGCTGAAATATTTAGAATAGTTTGAAAAGTATAAAGTAGACTGCTTCAGTATATGAAAAATCACTGCCCTTGATTAGACAGCTACCTTTTCTCAGAGGATAAAAATCCTTCTGATTTGGACAGTGTCTCATGACAGTGTTACAAGCCAGTGTTGGCAGCACAGCAAGAACCCCTGTCTCTGGGAACAATGTTTTAAGAATGCTGACTCAAATGCCAACTAAAATGGAACAATTCTCCAGCCATAAGGAGGCATCCTCAGAACAAATCCAGCTATGATCCAGGAGAACTCGTCTGCCTGGTGAACCAGTGACCAACCACCCATCACAAAGCCATAGAAGGCTCCTGATCAGAAGAGAAAGATTAGGAGGTCCCTTTACAAATGGGCTGGGTCATAACTGAGGGATAGCCTCAGCAGCTGCTTCTGGAGGGGCACAGACCAAACAACCTCCCAGTTACACAAGTGTGAAAGGGAAAAGCCCCAAAATTGCTTAGCAGACAGCTGCATCCCAAACAACACTCTGGAATCATGAAGAAAATAGCCAGCTCATGCACTTTGGCACATTTAGAACTGCTACCAACAGGGGTAACTGTGTCAGCAATCCATGCAAAGCATATGTGCGTTATATTATGCAATTCTTTAACAACCCTGTGTAAATTTTAAGTGACATCAGGGCTCTTGGGGTGAGTATGTTTAAGATAATGAGCTTGTTGAGGAGCCTGAGAACATTAAACAGATGCCTAAAGGGTTTTAAAAGAGACATCGCTGAAGCCCAAGAGAATTCTGGGTCTGTCACACTCCTGCTCAAATATCCAGCTAATCTCTTTAAGTACCAAGCAAAAAGCTTCAGCAGCATTGCAATTAGATAGTCAAATAAATCTTTAATTGTACTGTTCCACTCTACCCTCTTGTGCTTTCTTTTCAAAGAAGTAATACTATTTTGGTTTATAGGCAGCATTTGCACAGTATTTATAACAGAGCCTCAGTACTGCTTGAAACCACCACTGGTACAGAAATAACATTTAAATTACACGAATGTTGCAGAAGAATATTTAAAGGAAAATATTCAAGGGTAAGTTAACAAGAACCATTACATGTGCCACAAAACATATCCCATATTGCATATAAAGATAGCATAGACCTGGGAGCAAAATTAAGAGAAATTTAAGGAGAGGCTAGGCAATCTGAACTCCCAAGAGAGCACTCTATTCTGTAAATTTGTCTGTAGGATAACTTTCCAATTCACCTCTGAAAAATTCACAGCAAAAATAGAAAGTTGAGTTTTGTTTTGTGGCCTAAAGAAAAGCCTAATTACCTCTGAATGTTTGTGAGGGGAGGATAGAAAAAAGAGAACTAGTTCTTGCCTCCAGTCTCTGATCTCCATAGACAGAGATGACAGCATGCTAAACATGCAAGAGCAAACAGTAGGATGCTCCATGCTTCTCTACAGCAACCTCTTCCAGCACAACTGAAAAGCATCACCAGCACACTCCCAATGGAGTCCAAGGAGCAGAAAGCTAAAAAACTACCCTGGACTACTTTTGTCTGATTCCTCTTTCCTTCTTTAAATGAGGGGAAATGTGAAAATCAAAGCCAAACCCTGAGAGAGGGGGAAGAAATGGACAGTCAGAAGGGAAGTAGGAAGAACCGGGATTCAAAAAGACCTGTGATTGAAAACTATTTCCCAACTGGGCTGCAACACCAATTTCAGTTATGGGTACTGCATTTTAATGAAGAGGAAATTATAAGGTACAGTTTAGTAGCATGAGATTAAAAAAGTGATAATATTACTGCTCCTTATAAATACTGATCTTATTTTAAGAGTAACATCTGCAGTAAAAGCTAAATTGGAATCATTTATGTAGTTTGCTTGAGATTTCATAATACAAAACTGTTTAAAAACTTTAAGGGAAGCAGCAAAAGGAATGGCTGCCCAACAAAATAATTACAGGCCTCATCAGCTGCTTTGCTTCGTGCATCAGAGATCTGTCATTACTCTGATCCTATCTCACGGTACTCATATAATGAATCAACCAGAAGGCCTAAGCCCACAGCACACAGCAGACTGAGTCAGTCCAGGAGAAGCAGAGTGGACTTGTTGCAAGATTACAGGAAAGTGCCATTTCTGCACACTGTTCTCCTTGTCCCTGTTCCTCAGGCATGACCAGGCTGTCCTTGCTAGCGGGCAGTGGGAAGCTTGCACACTCCCACCACGGGCCTGAGCCAGCAGCATCCAAAAGGAAGTGGCACTTCCCCATCACAGAGAAACAACTCTGTCCCTAAGTGACACCCATTCAAGCTACTTCTGTACAATTTAGAACCAAACTATTCAATGAGCAGAACTCACTTTTCTATTAGTTAACTCTGAATATTAAAACCCTCCTTCAAATCAGCTTGGAGCCAGACCTGCCCCAACCCATTCCTTGCCCTTGCCTACATCTTCTTTTTGCGTTCTAAAGTTAAAATGACAACAGCTATGATTTTACTAATCAGAGGTAAAATTGCAGACTGCTCACAGAAAGTATTTTCTTTTGTAGCCACTAATTGACAGATTGTTTATTCTGCTTCCTCCTACTACTGTGTTCTAGAAGTTCTTTGACTACACCACAAAGAGTTGTTAAGCACCTCCTTTTCTGCACTGGGTATGGGAACTAGCACATCCTCGGGAGGAACAAGCACATCTAGCTTTCCTATGGGGTCTGGCAAATCTCCCAAAAACCTCCTTTACCAAGGCAACTCTACATTAGCTTTGAGAAAAAAACAGAAGTTGTCTCTATTACAACTTGAAGAAGATGTTGACACAAAATTACACAACTCTCAGCTGCTTCAGTAAGTGAGAGAGCAGCCCCCCTCTGCAACATGCTGTCCCCAAGACAGGAAAGAATGTTTTCAGTGGGAAAAGTTGTGGGACCAAGGTGGTATCCACAGCAGCTCTAGCCAGTTTTCATCAGAAACAAACGGTACAGACACTAAATAAACAGGCACATTATTTCCACATTCTTCTTCAAGGCAATAAAACATAAAACAAGCAGCAAGTTTACTTGCCAGCAGCTCCATTTTTTATGTCATTAAAGATAACATGTGCCACCAATACATGTTACTGGGGTTTTTTATAAAAGAAATATAATAAGAAAAGGAGCTGACATAGTGAAGTATATCATTTAAATATACTGTATCACTCCAGAAAAAATTATTACCTTTCCCTAATAAGCAAGTTGCATCACACCCTAAAGAAGATTGCACACAATATTCTCTGAAGAAATAGTCTGATTAAACATGTACCTCAGTTTTGAGGCTTAAAAAAGTCAGACTTCATTTAAGCTCCAACAGCAAAACTCTAACAGAAGACACCAAGCACAGCAGTAAGAATTCTTTCGCCTATCAGTTCCAGAAGAGATTTCAAATAGAGAATGTTAAGTAAATGGACTACGTACAGATGTATATAATACAGGAATTTAACTGAATGAAAAATGTAGAGCTGTCCAGTTTTCTTTTTAAAATACCTTTAACAGAAATGTTTGGTGCTTTTATTTCTATATTGTCAAAGAAGTTCAGCACGGGCAAAACAGCCCTGTCCTACTGCATTGATACCATACAAGTTTAAAACAGAATAAATACCCTAAAAGGGAAAAAAAAAATGAAGTCTTTCTGTATCAATAGTTATATTAGCAATTTGTTAATAGCTGTTTGGAGAGTTGACATTTGAATTCTTTCCCAAAAATTAGAAAGAAACATTTAATGTCACCTTTGTTTATGCAAAATACAAATACAGTTTCTAGTAAAGCCAATCTCAATTTAACTAGGAACCTGGGGGGTAAGGTTACAGTACCTGCCATTACACAAAGACAGACACATCATTTTGTTTCGTAAGAACTGTGCCAACATGGCTACCAACATGATGCATTAAACACAAAGCAAATCAGAAACTAAGCTAGAAAGAGCAAATGTTCAAATTAACAAGACGTAAATTTAAATCACTGTAAGTAGCTATGCTGTTCATACACACATTGTCCTGTTACTGTTAACTTCAAATATGAAAAAATTTTGTAACATTTTAAAATAAATGGAAAAAGTGGTAGCTTTTTATGTAACAGTTACACTCTCTTTCTCAGAAAATTAGTAGATTTAAGACAGCAGTAACAGTGTGCTAAATTCTTGCTTTTGGACAATAACACAGTAATTATGGCTAAAAACATGCTTTGAAACTTGTCATTGCTTGAGCACAAATGCCCAAAGCAATGCTAAATCAACACAGCTTCATTCTGATCCGATTTTCTTAAACTGTGCATTGTACCCTTACATATTTTAATTCATGTTGGAACAAAGCCACTCAACTCTGCAACTTTGCATTCTTCCTTGAGCAGATGATGAGACAAACACATGAGCCTGGGGACAGGGTGTATAAATGAATCACAAAAGGTATATGCTTAATTATAGAGCACTGCTGTCACTTTTTCCAGATAAAATTCATATAGCCCTCATCTGAGTCAAGTATGAATCAGGATCCCTATGCCAATGTCAGGAAACACATGCTGCTCAGCACAGAGCAGCTGAAAGAGCCATATTGAACTGCTTCTGATGAAGCTCATTTGGGCTGACTTGTGACAAGCACACCAAGAGGAGGCCAGGCAACCAACAGTGCTTCCTTCAAGATTAGGCTTTGCAGCCTGCGTACGCCGATGTCTTACTTGTTTATGTTGCTGCCTTCCTTCAGGCGCTCTCCTGCAGCTCCTGTTTTGGACACTCGCTCGCTCCCAGCCAAATCCACCAGGCTGACCTTGCTGACCTTCTCTCCAGAATTCTGCACAGATGGGAGAACAGCTAAGAAACACTGGCATGAAGCACCAACACGTCCGACACTGGCACTATAAAACACTGTTCTTCGTAATAATGTGGGTTAAAGTATCACATTCAAGACATGAGAGAAGAAGGAATTGTCAGAGGTCTTGTAGCTCTTTAAAAGTTACCCATGTATTTTTTAGCAAAAGCCTGAAGCACTAAGGAACCAGAATCAGCCATGTGGTAACATCAATCAACTTATAGCAGAGTAGGCCATTAAAGCACATTAACTCCAGCAACAGTTAAGACCTAAGAAGGTTTCACGGTGCCAATATAATCTTAAAAAGTGATCCAACTGCTTGTTCTATCTGGTGTGCTTCCTCACTCTTCTAGGGTTCTCTCAGTCTTGATTACTGGACCCTATGGCATCAAAAGTCAAAGCACAGCTAAACAGATGCTGTATGTGGAAGAGGAAGGAAGAAGAAGAATCCACCACAACTTCATAAGTTAACCAGCAGAAATACCTACACCAGAATGCAGGTCATAGAGTGTCTGAGTCACTATAATATTGAACACAGCATGAGAGCGGCTGCTTTCTTCATTCATGTTGGTTGCAGCAACTGTTCGTGATTTGTTTCCCTCTGACATCAGTGACTCAATATCCTAGAGCAAAAAGAGTAAAAAGGGATGCTAGGATAAAAGCAAAGTATTGTGGTTACTGAACAAAATCCCCATCTAGGTGGAAGGGTGTGTACATGTGGGAGAGAGGAAGAAGGGAAGGTAGACGTAATGAGAAAATTCTTCGCACATTTTGAGACGTATTGGTACAGAGGGCATGTAAGCTCACAGAACAATGTCAAATCATATCTCTGTTTTAAGTGCTGCACTTAAAAGCCCAGCAACTACAGTCAGTGCACGTTCTCCTTATCTGCTGCTGAAATATGTTGGAGACATCCACATTACAAATCATTGTTTAATGCCAGGAATCAGGCCAGCACAGATTCACTTACACAAGTGAACACAGGGCATCTCTTTACTGAACTGCACTAATGCTATCTTCACTTAATTGGCTCAAAGAGTTACCTCACTTCAACCTGTACCTTCCCACATGTTTAAAACAACGATGACTATGCAGGGCCTGATATATGTGTTTGGTAAGTCTTCCAAAACAGTTTCAGAAGTCATCAGCCAAAACCTAAGCATGAACAACACTTACTAGCATTTGCACAAAGGAGGTGTGCTTTCAAAGTAAGCAATTCACCATAAAAGCTGCAAAAGCACTTTTTATAACTGTATAATACGCACAGATATTGCAGAAAAAATAAAAAAAAACACATAAAAAAGCAAAACATAACACTACACAAATAATTAACATTTTTTAAAAAACACTTCTAAATCAGATTTTCAAATCAGTTTCCTCATAAAAAGAAAGTCCTACACAATTCATAATGCTGCACTGTTTTAATTGTTTCCATTGTGTCTATAGTAGTTAACTGGCTTCCACAACACTAATTTATTTGAATGTGTTTTGGTAAACAAAGAGGGCTTAGATGCTGTTGTGATTTAAGTTACAAATTACCTATATACACACCTATGTAAAACAGAAGGTAGTATTCAACAACAAAATCAAAAAAATTCATGCTGGAAGACTAATATCCTTATTTTAGAATCCTCACATTTCCCGTGTCAAGCAAACACTGTGTTCATGGCATATATTACATGCAGTGAAACTGCAAACTAATGAGATACCACTACTGTATTTGTAACTAACATAAGAGCAAATCCAGTGCTTCCACATGACATAAATATTCCTGAAGAATTAGAGAAGATCTTTGCAATTGCCAGAGACCATAATCACTCAAGAACCAAAAATATCTGGATAGACATTAGTTTACCTCTTCTGAGACTCGTATTGCTTGTGTACATAGGTGTTATTTATAAACTTGTCCCTAGTTTAGATTTACCTCAAAGTTTGTAACAGCCAGCTGAGACAGGCCATCGACATATGGACCCAACACCTTGTGCTCTCGAACCTTGAGGGACTGCCGACTCCTATGGAATAAAGTACACCTCATGCACAGTCTACTAATTATCATGGATATCCAAAAATATCCTAATATGAAATAAGTACCTTTTATACAGCAGAAGTCAATTTATGTCTTTTTTAATTGTAACAGGAAGAAGAAAGTATTCCAGAATTTGTAACTCAGACAATAAAGACTCAAACCAATCTAACCAGTTTTGATCTATATACATAAATTATTTTTAATGCATCCTCCCACCCCAGTATTTGTGGCTGGAACAAAACCTGAAATGCCTTAATTGGAAGAAAGAATGCTGAGGGAAAAAAAAAAAAAGAAACTAAAAATCTTCCCCTAGCAATTTGCTAAAGCTTCAATTCTTCTCACATTTTCTACACTTTATTGACACATACTGAGTAAATCTCAAATCTATCTTTGTAACTAACTTGCATACAACACCTTCAGCAATTATGTTCAAGAATTGAAATATAAACTACATATATCAATGCTCAGCTGAAAAATTCCTATCAAACTACTTCCTGTATACACATCTCCAAGCCAGAGTGCCTAACCGCTATTTCTGTGCAAACAAAACAGAAGAAAGAATTCCTAAGTATATTCTAAGGTGTCACCTTTCCATGTCCAAAACATTCAGCATCTAAACCATAAGGACCAAGCTGTAGATAAGCTCCAAATTTCTTTTAGCTGATGAAAATTCCTACACAAATACTGCCTGGATCATCTGGCAAAAACACCCCAGAATTTACTTCTATGTGGTCTTGCTTTCCGGTGGTAAAGTACTTTATACAGTATTTGTCTGCATCAGTAGGATGGTATCCTAATGTTTTAATTGATCCACATCAGTTGCAACTTCATATACAAGCTTCACATGAATATTCTCTTCTTCCTGGTGTTTGATATCTAATCCTCCCTAAAGAAGTCATATAAACAAACATACATTCTGAGAAAACCTTCTCAGGGACTTCCAAAACCAATTCCTATTTTCAGAGTTTTAGACAAAAATACAGAAAGCTATGGGGGAAAGTGAAACTACTCACCCTTTTGGGTCAAGCAGATCTCTGACTTTCTCATTGTAGATTTCCATATAGGACACTTCAACTTTAAAAGTATGAGATTCATTTTCTTCTACAGAGATTCTCTGAAATAAAGCACAACAGAGCCGTGGGATCAGACCCAGCTGCTCTGCATTGCCCATCATGGAAAAGGATTTTCCTGAACCTAAAAGAAAAAAAGGAGAAGAAAATGCTTTAGAATGTCATTTCTGAATTACTCATTTGTTCAAGAAGCACATTTTAATTCTCTTTTTATTGCTCCAGAAGCATGTATCAGAACAACATGACATGCTATCCCAGAGTTGTTGTTTGGATTACAAGGTAGAGGTAAACAAAAAGAGAAATTATCCTGAAGGTTTCTTTCAGCAGGGACATTACTAGGGACCCCTCGGAACACACTTAAACACTAGAAACTGAATGAGCCTTCAGTAGGAACTACTCCTTTCAGGCTTTGAAAGAGGCCCTAACAGGTAGCAACCAGGATCATACTGACAGAGCTGCTTCTAAGAAATTTACTTGTCACTGGTTGTGCTAAGCGTATATGTAATATCACATTATTGCAAAATACAATTTTTAAATGTTATCTACCTTAATATTTATGTTTTGTAGTTCTCATTTCCCATATGCACAGTGTTCTTCCCTATTAGGGCGCTCACCTGTCTGTCCATAGGCAAAGATACAAGCGTTATATCCCTGAAAGGCCTTTTCAAGAATTCCTTCTCCAAGGCACTTGAACACCACTTCTTGACCTAGAAAATAATTGGGTTTGTTTGTTTTAAACTGTATAACATTCTAAAACTGACCGAAAACAAGAATAAAAAAGGTTTGTATGTTATTTTTTACGATTAAGAGCACAGATGAATGAACATATGATTCATGCACAACTGAGTGATAAGATCAAAACTGTTGCTACCCATGCTTAAATATATTGCTGATTAACTTGTAAAGTGAGCAGTTCTTCAAAAGGTGTCATAGAAGTTCAATGCTTAGAAAATAACACAGACGTCTAAATTTTTTATTAAATCAGTGTCGTTTCTGCAATTAATATGCATTATTTAATCACAAACTATACCCAAAAGAGTTCTGTAACAAAATGTCAATGAAACTCATTGGTGAACTGGGACATTAGGGACACATAGGAATGAATGCAAGTAGTTGTTCTCTTGGGAACTGGCTTCAAGTTTCACCACAAGCTATTACGATTTACCCCGTAGCAAGGTGATGTTGAAACCAAGATAAAAGCATTGCAATGACATTCAGGGAAAAAAACGCATATTAGGAGGCTGTGAGACTTCAACAGAGCTGTTTGAGGACATAATCTGCCAAATCCATAATTTGAAACATCGGTTGCAGAATTTTGTAGTCTGAAAATTGTCTCCCTGAGCCAAGCAGATTTTAGATGCACTTCAATCTTTCAGATGTAGAAGATGGAAACAGTCATAGTGGTTGATTTTGTTTGTTTTTTTAACAGGAAAGCCCAGGATTTGTACACCAAAAAGAGGGTCAATGTATTGCATGCTTCGAGTTCTGATCAGACAATTACACCAGCTGTATGTACACCCAAAACAAGAAGAGCTGAGCTAAGGACAGTATTTGTTCATCTTCTAGTGTACGGTTTTAAATTTAATTCACTGCCTGGTGACTTTCTGAACAGCTGTGATCGGCTGCCTCTCTCTTTTAGGTATGGGAGTTTCAGCAACTGTCAGTTAGGAGAAATTATTTCTTACCATGGATGCAGTAGTGACTTCTGTACTCTCATAATGGCATATACTGGCATAAAAATAATCTCGCTACATAATTATTTATGAGAACATCAACATTCCACAGCTCAGAGAATTCCTGCAGAACCACCTCTGGAATGACTGCAGAATGTTTTAGAGGCACGTAAATAGGATAAGAAAGTACATTACCTTCATTTTCCTTTAATTATAACCTTATTTCTTTCCTCCTGTAAAGAAAAAACTAGTGCAGCGATGCACTATCAAATAATCTTAGTATATCTTTCCAGCTGAATTTCTAAAATTCCAAAGTGTCACTGAACTTGGATTAACACAGTTCAGAAACGCTGAATATAGGAACCAAAACCAGAGGAAAATCTGATGTATTCTGGAGTAACTCCATTTCCTTCACCATGCACATTCAGTCACTCCTCATTCAACTAGGGGTCATTTGCTCATTTTATAGTAGCTATGCTGAGAGAGCACTGTTCAACAACCTGGAAATAGAGAATGCTCAACTACTGATTAATGAAATATATCAGCAGAAGATGTTATTAAGCATGTAGAATAAACTAAAATTTGCTTTCTAACCAGTTCCTGAGGGAGCCACTTAGTATCTTGCTGAGCAAGAACACAAAATTAAGCAAAGACTGAAGCTGAGTATAAATATTATAAAATATATATACATATACATTACACAGGGATTGTGAGTGGAGAACAAAACAATTTGTCAGAAGAGGAAAACACTTTTATCACCCACTTCTGACAAGCAGTAAACCAGTAACCTCCTCCATGTTTCATAAGGAAAAAATCAAATACCAAAGTGTTTTAAAACTGTGCATGATCATAATGACCATAGGATGACCTACAGATTCCTTTACTGCTAAATATCAGAGAAGGAATACACTTTAAATCTCACCGGCAAAGCTGGATTTATTTTTCAGGAGATACTTAATTTTCAAACTGTCATCACAAACACAAAATCAAGCAGACACTGACATATAATTCTAAAATGATATTTTTATTACATACTTTAGGGGCTCAGCAATACCAACATAGAAAAATGGGTCATTAAAGAGTGTTGTTTGTAGTAACCAGTCAAATGATCATGGGATAAAATAAGATTTGGTTTTAAGTGCACTCACTAAAAAGAACACAAAATGCTGAACTACAATTATGGATATTTTATTAACTTGTAAATGCAGGGCACTGAGGGTAGCAGTATATCATCCATGGTATTTTGCTATTTTTCATTAAGAAACCTTACTGCTTCCCCCAGGTATTTTATTAGTGGGTCTGCAAACTGATTACAAACTCTGTATTATACAGAATTATGTCCATATGCACTTACAGTCAAACGAAATAATGCAGATCCAGTGCCTACACGGCTGCATTTCTGTTTTGCTAAATAAATCTATACTGCCTGAAACTCATCTTTTTTCTTATTTACAGGAGTTTTCTTCCACAGATGCCTAGCATTTAAAGACGTAAGCAGGGGTTTTAACTTATGACTTAATTTTCACCAAACGGGAGAAATTTAAAAAAATAAAATTGCTTACCAGAAGGATTTCCCTTACACTAACACTTATTGTCTTTAAGATGGGAATTCCCAATCTTCCAGCTGGCTAAGACAACATAGTATCTTACAAGGTCAACTAAAGGCCAGAAACATCCACCCACTCTCCCACCTTCTGCTCAGAACAGGGGCAAGCTCGGAACAGCAAGCCCAAGGCTGCCAGGGAGCCCAGGGTAAGCAAATGAGCTGCCAGTTCTCACAGGCCAGGATCTCCCCTCTGCTCATCCTTTTGAGGAAAAGGGAAGCAAAGTCTGGTGAATTTTTCTTGCAGATCAGGAACAGCTTCAATGTTAAGTCAAAACTACAAACAGACAAGACACTTGTGTCTGCTCAAAATCCACAAGTCACTGTCTCTCATGAGGGTAGAAGGGTAGAGTTCTTTAAGCCAATTGCCTGGTTTGCTTCCTTTTAAAAAGGAAAGTGCTGCAGTCAGCATACATATTTCCTATAAAATTACAGCTTAGCTCAAAGTCAGGTGTATGGCCTTTCAGGACAACACAGACTGTAGAAACACAAAGCTGAGATTTCGGGACAACCATGATGCAGGTCAGGGAGTTTATGAAAAATCCACGGGCAAGTCGATATAGTGTGGGGTCCTAGGAATGGACCTGCCTAAGTGCTGCAGTAGTTATTTATGCCATCTCTTGAATCCTTCCCAAACTGAAGGATTCCTTTTCTTCTTTTTAAAAATCCACTCCATTGCAGAGTTCAATAGGCTCTTACTGTTGTCCAGGCTTGTAAAATGAATTCTTTGTCTTCATCTCTGAGAATTTCTCAATATCCTCCACTTCACCAAAATGCCAAGCAGTTATTTGTCTCTGTGAGCTTTTCAAGGCAAGCAGGTGTGTCCTTTATCCATGAACTGACTCTTGACTCATTCAAGTCAAGAACAAATGGTAATAAGCTATTTAGCTTACTCTCAAAACACTTCTGCTGCAGCCTACAGACAAAGCTCATCCCTCTTCCAGATCAAGACAAACTCATTCTGTCCTACAACCAAATTCCCCTCCCTCCTCAAAAACTACTTCATTGACTTTGTTTTCACCCCTTTCCAATGAGAGATCCATATTTTCACCAAATACCCAACTATGTCTTTGAGAAAAAAACCATCAGAAAAAAGGTGCAGGAGCTAGCATGTGATGATCAGCACAAACCATTCCTTGCTTGGAATGACACGGACACAAACTGCTCAGAAATGCACAGCATCAATATTCAGTGTAAAAACCAACCAACAAAAAACAAACAAAAAGCCTCCCACGCTGAAAGAGTGTAGGCTTAGATGGGATATACGGAAAAAATTCTTTACTGTGAGGGTCATGAGGCACTGGCACAGGTGGCCCAGAGAAGCTGTGGAGATCCCATGCCCAGAAGTGTTCCAGGACAGGTTGGAAGGGGCTTTCTCTAACACAGGATATCAAGTTGTTAAGACTCTCCTTATCTCAGGGGACAGAGATCAGAGCATCAGTTCCACAAAGTCTTGTAAAGAGTTTACTTCCCTTCTGTACTCCAGACTCCCTGCTGCCTTTATGAGAGACAGTCCCGCAAGGAGAGCTGCAAAGATGCCCTCCACAAGGGCATCACATGAAGGTTACCTTCATCATTTCTGTTGGTGATATCACTGGATCATTTAGAATTTTAGAACGCAGTTTCCATTTCAACAGAAAAAAAAAATTTGTTAAAAAAGCAATTCTGCTGCCAACAGCAACAATACCCATGTTTTCAAGTGCAGGAAAGATAAGGTAGGTACTTCCCGAACTTAAGTACAGAAAGAAAATTAGCACAAAGAAAATAAGCCTTATGTTCAGCCAAATAAGTTTAAGATCTCTCATAAAAGAAAGAGATGGCTAATACCATTTCAGGGTCAGCACTGCACCCCTAGAGCCTGAGAATTGTTTTCAATTCCCCATGCAATTAAG
This sequence comes from Cnemophilus loriae, assembly GCA_013397755.1. Taxonomy (NCBI): domain Eukaryota; kingdom Metazoa; phylum Chordata; class Aves; order Passeriformes; family Corvidae; genus Cnemophilus; species Cnemophilus loriae. Next base: position 2,386,581 of record VZTF01002825.1, on the reverse strand, counting down.
TTTATCCAAACAGGAATCTTACTCTCGAGAGAAAAATATTAGTAAGTGCTGATAGTAGCATAGGTTAATCAATAAAGTGAGAAATAAAGCCAGTCTGATCATGTGTGATAGTTTTCAAGATCCTGTAACAAACCTGCATTTCTAGGAGTGGCCAAACTTTGGCTTTGTGGGCATTAAGAAAAATAACAACAAAAAAGAGTTATCCACACATGTTGCCTGTGGTGCACACCATTCTGTACATTCTCATGTCCCACCTGTCAATCAGCAAAATCTTCAGTACAGTGTGATATACACAACTATGTATGCATTCAACATAATGCAAGATGAGCACATTTTGGTTTTGCACAGAGAGCAATGGCTGATAGGCTAGCCTAGGACTTTTTAAGCCTTTCACTGCATCATCTTCCACTGTATTTCTGTGATACAGGGAAAAGGGTTTTTCAAGGGACTAAATGTGTCGCACATGCTTTTTCTAAGAATTTTACTTCAGCCTAAATCTCATACACAACTTACATTTTCAAGCACTCTGGATTTAGCTTTCAAGCTTTACATGTGTTTCCTTTTAATTGTGCAACTCATCCCTGCTCTTGCCAATGGCATTAAACTTACACATCCACAGAGAGCTACTTCGGGCAGGGAGTGTTTAATGCACCTAGCTTCCAGATCAGCATTCCTTCTGTAGTCCAGCACCCAAGAGATACCATTTTAGCTCAAAAAGTCAAGTGGTCAGATAGCTTGTTTGGACTCTAAGATTGTACCAAAGACTGTGACAGAATTAACAGTCTCTGGATGTAAGACAAGATGTATATTTGCAAGGTGGCTATGACAACAGAGGTTTGTTCCATGAGGCAAAGAAGTTATCAGAAATCCCAATCAAATCTAGTTACCGTAATTTTTTTGTTGTTAACAAAAATGCAGTCTTTGAGGCCAAGCTGTGAAACAGACTTAAGGAGCCTTAATATTAACAATGTCTAAAAACTGAAATATTGCCATATCAGCATTTGGTTTGTTGGACCTAAACCAAGAAATGCTGCTGTTGTATAGGACAGCATCAGCTCACGCATAAGCAGGTGAACAAGCCAACAACCAAATCACTTAGGCCTGAAACACTTTGGGTTTGGTTTTTAATTACTTATATTTTGATATTGTATCAAATTCATTATGTTCTAGAACATAAGGGCTGGCAGTCACAAGATCGTTTCAAGACCATACAACAAACACAACAACATCAGCGAAACCATTGTTTTTTGTATGCAAGTCTTTAAGCTCAAATTCTTAGCATATTTCTGAAAAGAAAAAGAAACACCGCCAAAGCCTCCCACACAGCCTTCCACCCAGAAAAAACCCCAACAAACAACATAAAACCGTCCCAACAAAACTACAAAAAAACCCCAAAGCCAACATAAAAACCAGTTTCGGTCTTCTTTTTTCCCAGGCAGGAATATTAACTGGAATAGACAAAAAAACACCTCATAACTTTCTGGCCAGTAAAAAAATGGAAGAGATGTGAGGCACAGTTTTCTGGAAACCAGTCCAACAAGAGGTTAATCTACATACAGATAATAAAACGTCAGTTCTCAGATAAAAAAATTCAATTACAACTTCTGAAACACGCTAGAGAGATCTAGCTTTGACTCACATGAAAAATAAATAGATCTAGAACCCCACGGAATTCACCTGGAGATGGATTAAACCGAGACAGAAACAAGTTTAACTGGTTAGGAGTGTTTTTTGGGTCTATCTCTTCTCTGCAGTGGGTCAGTGCCATGGTGTACCCAACAGGTGTAGCTCCCACATGCACACTGAAGGCACACAGGGCCAAGATATGGGTGCACACCATCATCTCCTTCCTTTTAAAGGAAACAGGGCTCTGCAGGCACATAAGAAGGTACGGTGGTCTCCAAAGGCTCTCCCAGCCTCACCTACAAATACTGTGCAGCACGTCTGTTCAGTGCAAACACAGCTCTTGAAAGCTGAATCAGTGAAAAACTTCTTTTCCTGAAGAAGCCTCTCTCTGCTCAGGCTACTAAGAAATATAGTAGAATCTATGACCAAGTGCAATCCTTAAGATTTGGGATTTCATACCAGAGGCTACGGTACTCAGAGATCTATTTTAACACACATATATGGCAGTTCATTTATGAGCTCACTGATCTTAAACTTTGAGGTAATGAACCCTATCATCCTTCAGGATTTCTTAGGGGCCACAAAACTTCATAATATGAATAGCTAAACTGAATGCTTGGGGTTTTTCCCTTTCCATGAACCATAGCCTTGAAATCCCAGTGTTCAGAGCTCTCTCTACCAAAACAAGTCCTCTTACAAAATATGAATATACTACCAGACAAATCCAGTTATGAGAAAACTGCTAGGATTACAATCTTGCATGGATTATCCAGCTTTTGGGAGGAAGGTGTCACAAAGCTGATCACTCTATATACATTAGGGATCTGAACAGTCAGACTGTGAATCACGTGAGACCTGAGATAACCACACCATCTGAGGAGAACAGGCTTTATTCCCCTCTAATGCACAGAGATGCAGAGCACTGAAAACACACACGTTCATCACTAGCATCAGTCAGAAGTAATTGCTGATGCAGAAATGAAATTTTAAGTGACAGAAACAATCACAAAAGGTGCTTCCAGGCGATAAAAAACAGAACGCTATAGCTTAGATGTAAAAGCATTCCTCCTGAGCAGGGTCCCAGGTACCTTAAAACTCGCATTCCTTCTCAGCTGAGGGGCTAGAATTTAGACGACTCAATCCTTGTAAAAGTGTAAGTCTGCCTCTGTGAATAAGTCATTTGAGTACCACAGTGCAAAATGCAAAAAAAACCCACCAATCCCAAACCAACTCCACAAAACAAAGGCTGAAACTCCCATATGTTCTCAAATTATTTACAATGTCCAGTGTAAAGAAAATAGTTTACCTGCATATTTTGTGGTGTTTGATTCATCCATGGACCAGAAGCAGTGATCAAAGGCAAATACCTGGAGAAGCACATAAAAAGACAAATTAGGAACCCTGGCTACTGCTTTTAAAGCAGTACATATCCATAACAGTGTAATTGCAGTTAGGCTCTACTATTTCTACAGATCCTAAATCAGAACTGTAAAAAGGCTTCATCAGCAGGAATACTTTTGTGTAATCGTGAGAGTTACAAAGCTCAATGCTTCTTTTCTATCTGTATGATACACTATACAAATTACTCCTTACTCTATCCCCTAATACAGATTTCAAAACACAGACGAAACCTAACAATTAAGTCCACACTTCTCCAGGCACTAACACTGTCAAATGTTTCTGTCAACAGTAACAAAACAGCAGCAAAAGGACTCAATATTCAGAATTTGGTGAGATGGCTATTTAGCAGACATCAGCACAATACACACAACTTTTACCATGAGATGGACTTCTGATACTCAATGAAGAGCATTACTACTTACAAGTCTTAAGGAGCAAATAAATAGTATTAGATTAGCCGCCTAAACTAAGAGTACAGTACTGCATCTCAGTAAAGGAAGCTCAGAAACTACAAATAGAAGACGCAGCTCCATTAGAGAAACAAGCTATCAGAGCCTGCTCTAATGAAAAGACATAATATCACCTTAGTCAAGAGTTCCAGCAAGATAGAAATTGAATGAGATTCAAGATCGTGCTCAGAGGGCTTGCAAACCTGGAACAGTGTCCTGTAAAACCACTTAACACATTGAGATTTGATCCAAGTTTTTTTCCTGCACATTTGAGAACATCATGACACAGACATTTAACTTTTTTTTACAGCTTTAGATTGCTACAAACACACCTTAAGCAGCAGTGTATTTTCCACATTTTGACATGATAAACTGACTGTGGATGAGTTAACAATATAGATTCTGGTTTTGTTATTTGGTTCGGGTCTTTTGTGGGGGAGCACAAGAGGTGGGGAAAATCTCAAACCACCTTTTCAATAAAACTTTGCCTGGGTCAAGATTTTCTTCGCCTGGTCATCCAACAGCTGATCTCCTTTGTGAGACAAACCATGCACGTCAGTGTAGAGCTAGTGCCACAGCCACATGTTCTGCTGGCCGAGACATGCAAATTCCCTAGAGATAAAACCTGAGGTGAGGAAGAAGATGGATTATTTTTGTTTGGCATTTGGGGATGAAGAACATCTTGAAGTCTCTGCTACTCAGAGTCACTACACAATATAATTTACAGAAATGTTGCAATCTAACCCTTCCCAAGATGTCTGTTGCTGCAAATATTCCAGAACGTAACACAATGTTAGCACAGTAACCTCACCTCCTTCCCTTTCCTCCAGCTTCATGCAAAACACATGAAATGGCCTGAGAGAAGACTTAATACTGAGACAACACTTAGTCTGTAAGAGTGAAGAGTTCTGGAATTCCCTTCTGAAGAAAAAACAAACAAAACCATAATAATAATAATAATAATCTAACAGTGAGGCCTGAGTCACTGCAGCACAAACAGAATCAGAAATCATCATGAATCAGGATGTTCCCTGATACAACTGAGTCAAAGATGTCATTCGGCCACTGAAGTGCAAGTAAAATGCAGCAGTCACTCCGCCTCGTCCTCAGACTTCCACATAAGTAGGGAGCATTTTAAATTACCTTTTGTGCATTTGATCATCAAATCTAGGCATAAAACCATGTCATCAGCAAGAACACTAACCCTTTTCCTAACTTCTGTAGTCCAAGAACTACTGTTTCTCTTCTCATAATCCAATTCTATGGAAATTTTCCTCATAGGACTAGGTAACAATACCTAGTCTCTCCGATGATCAAATGGCAAGCAATTCGATTACAAAAAAAAGCCCACACCCTACTGTAAGGATCCAAAACTGCCCATTCTTCTCCCCTCAAAACTAAGTACTATCTGCAGTCAATCACACAGACCAGTTAAAAAGGTTACCCGGCTATACGTGCTCATGTGTGATGACTTAAATGTCAATACAGCACTACTGTAGGCCAATTTAATTTATTGTCCTTACACATTTTCCCCTTGGCTAACACTGAAAATGACGACAGGATCATTCAATGACTTCTAATTTAAACACTAATCTTGCAAAGAGACTCTTAAAACTAAAATATGGGCTTGCAGCCAAGTGTTTCTCTTAGAAAAGCAGATTTTATTGGGATGTTTTTAAAATGGTAAAAATTGGTCAGACTGGTTTTCAAAAGGTCAAAAATGATTATGCAATAGGAAGAGAAAAATTCTGTCTTAAGATAAAACAAATGTAAATATAGCATTTTAGTTTGTTTTCTTAATAAACGTAAAGAAAGCCACGGCATGGATTTGGTCTATTTATAAATTCTGTTCTGGAAAACTGCCAAATCCTTCTAATAGAAGGAACAAGATTACTTTAAAAAAAAAGTGTCAGACAAAAAGGCAGAAACTGCTGGGGCATGCACTATCTGCAAAACATGCAGAGCAGCTGCAGCAAAGCTCCCCTCTCCATTAAAATAGGCAGGTGAACACTTAAACATTACTTTGATTAGTGATGACAAAACAGCAACCTTGAACATTCCCAGCAACCACACTTTAAGGATTCACCCAACCAAAACAATTTTATGGACAACTGAGACCTTTGGGAAAACAGATTGCAAACGCAGGAATTAACAGGGTAAAAATAAGGCACACAGGAACACGGTCCCAATCAGCAAGACTCTTCAACGTGCACGTCAGGAAGGCATTTTACGTGAAATATCTGTAGAACAGTATCCTACCAAAAGAGTGACCCTTGTACAGAAAAGATGATCAAAAAGATAACTATTTTATATTTTTCTGATGCCCAGTGCAGGAACAGCAGGACAAGCAATCCCAAACTGAGCACGGAAGCATACTTGGGGTCAAGACACAGAACATATGCCATGAAGAAAAAACTAAGTATTGTAAGTATTATCTAATGTACTCCCTTCTCTCTCCTTTCTTCACTAATTATTCTTCCTTAAAATGGAAGTAGTGAATATTACTCTTTTTTCTGATAGAAGTTTACAGAATAACTATTTTTTCTTATTAATTTTTTTCTCCCCAGAATCCGTTTTCCTGGAAAGGGTATTAACCCCCCTGTAAATATGACTATCAAAGCCATGAGAAGTTCTATTAATGTTCAAATCTCAGACTCAATGGCCAATATTCAAACTCGGCATTACCAGGCACTGAAAATGCCTTTTTTTAGCAAAAATCTCTACCAATTTGTACCTACCAACTATATCTAAACTACTGAAATGTATTTGAACAGAGATATCTGTGACACAAACAGAACTTTTTAAACTTCAAGCACCCTGTGTGAATTAGTTTTTAACTACAATTTGGACGGTGTTAGATAGTATTCTTTATTCTCATTAGGAGTATTCTGGGCTTTTAAACAACGAAGGGAATTAACAAACAAGCCTTAAAATTTTCTTACTTTCTGCAAGATTCTGTATCTCATATTTCATCCTAGCATCTAAAAGAGAAAGTTAGCTAAAAGGAAGCTGCCAGAAACCTGCCACACTAGGGTAGTAGGTTATAAACCAAAGATTCTGAATGAAAGGATGAACTGGGTATAAAAATGGAAATTTATGAGAAAGAACTATCTGGGAAGTGCTGGATCCTGGTACTACTGTATCCAGAGTGATTGTAACTGTGCATATTACCCTAAATAAAGTAAGTTATGTAGGCCATTTCTAGGTCATAGAGAGCTATACTTTGAATGTTAACAAGTATTAGAAATTGTACAAAAGATTTGTTCTGGTAATCACAATGTTTAAGAAAAACAAAAGACATGGGGCTTTGATTGCTTCAGCAAACGAAGCAGTTTAAGAGAGCTGCTGGTTATTTTGCTAAGGAGACAACTAGAGGTTATGTCTTCTTCAACAAAGCAAACCGGGATGCAGGTCCATGTATCCATCACATGTGTCAGTGAAAAATCTGGAGTTTTGTCTCAAATTCATCTGCACCTGTGGCTTTAAAATTAAATTGCGGATTTTAATTAGATTTTAAACTAGAGGAGCCATTGTGCCTGCTGCTGCAGTAATGTCTCACAGAATCTGAAAAGGCAGCCAAAGGGGTGTTCACATTTGAAAAAGCCAAAACAACATTCTGCAGAACTTGTTTTCATTAAGGTTCCTAATCAATGGCTTGCAGAATAAATAATTTCAAGGGTTTATGCATGCAAGTATACTTATGGAAACTACTTACAGGTAATGAGTACCATATCCAATATTAACTGCTTTCCAGTTTAATCCAAATTATATAATTAGATTAGAAAGGATTTTAATTTCACATTCATTATTCTTTTGACGTCTAATCCTCAGTATAGGCCAGGTAGAGTCTGGGGCTTCCAGCATTTAGCAATGCATTACCCAGACTGAACATAATCCCTAACAAATTTTCTACGCAGCTATAAAATATTCCAAATGTATGGCCAATGTTTAATAGCCATTTCCATCTGATCAAGAGATGGCCAATTAACCACATTTTGCTTTCATTGACATGCAGTCAGTCTGACAGGTTGGGTGACTTATGGGGCTACCTGGTTCCTCAAAAGAAAAGGAAGGGAGAACTGAGGAAGAGAAGTTTTCATTCACCAGCCAGCTGTTCCTATATCCCTCTTACAACTGCTCATGGAGATAAGTAATAAAGGAGATACACGAGGAAATGGCAGATAGAGTCTACACCAGTAATCTTAATGTCAATGGAAGCAATTAAAGAACTGAAAAAAAAACGTTGGCCACTATGACAAACACAAGACCTATGACAGGGCTGAAGAACTGTGGAGAAAAAATTTGAAGGGACCCTGGGACACAGTTCACAGATCTCAGCTCAGAACAACTGTTTTACCTTCGTCACAAAATTACACATAAATTCGATTTTTGCAGAAACAGCAAAATATAAAGCAAAATAGCACACTAATATCCTTATATAAATTTTCCTATCACAGCTTCTGAGCTACCAAGTTGAAATGGGAAAACAATTTATCCATGGCTGATGATAAAGTAGCACATTAAAGATAAAGAGACTTCCAATATTTACAAAATTTTTATTTTAAAAAAAATTAATTAGAAAATCCACTATGTGCAGTACCCTAAAAACGGTATAAGTCAAGAAATCTCATATCACATCTTTACAAACTCAGCAATGCCTGTTTTCCACAGATGGTACTAACCTTCTTCTGTCTCAATGCGATAAACATTTCACATAACATCATAAGTTTCAGCACTATAGCTTAAGGATATTACTGACCATCCAACTATACCTAACAATAATGCGACATTTACACACAAGTGTGCAGCTGTTCCGGTTTTGTCAAAGAAATACAAGGCCATACGTAAGCTTTTACATAATGCCCAGAATAACTTTATCTGCCTGTAACGGAACACGAATGATGTACTACAGAAAATGGAGGCTCTTGTAAAATCAATTTTTTTTTGGTGGAATTACAACAACAGAAAGAAGGAGGCTTTTCTTCCTTTCAAAAAAATGTTTAACAATGATCAAACTCTTTTATTAAGTATATCAACTGACAGAAGAATTTTATTAAATGTCCCAATAGGTACATTTCACTTGTTCTCCTGCCCTTCCCCTGCACTACAAACAACACAGAAAATCTTTTCTAAATGAATTCTGGTGCACTTTGGCAACTTTTACACTAATTACAAATTTCTGACTGTCGTCAAGTGCAAACAAAAATGGTTTATTTATTACTAGATTTTTTTGTCACCTTTTAAAAACAGTATTTTAACTTTTAAGCAGAACTGTGCATAATGAAATGCTTTACACACAATACTTATTCAGTCTTTCAAATGTTTTTATGACTGCATGAAAACTTTGGCTTGTTCTGGTCACAGCTTTGCAAGCCATGTACCTTGCCTGCATGTCAGCTGGATTAAAAACTATTCTTCCGAAATTACGAAGCTGAGCTTTTAACTTGGAAGTCTGAAGAACAGATTTTTTTTTTTTAATGTTTTCCTTTATCGAAGCTGTATTGATCACACACTACAGCATTATGCCAAATGCTTTTGCACTGCTCAATATTTGCAAGCAGATACAAATGTAAACAGAGACAAAACACTTACCTTCGGTGGTTTTCTAGATGATTGGCAAAAAAACCCAGCAATGGTGATGAGCAGCACGAATACACCATTCACATAAAGAGAAGGGAGCAAATAAAAAAAAAAAGAAACAAAGTCAGTGTATGTCATTACTATAATCTGAACTTTTTTTAAAACTACAATGTATGTAAGAGTAATCAGATCAGCAGATATTTAAATGACACACCACATATTTTTAACCAGTAATTACTTAATTACTAATACAGTCCCACATTAAAAAGAAAGTGTCAGATTCCTTATAGATATAAAAATCTAACAGAACTGCGTTCCAGAAAGAAGACAAGTATCTGTTTTGTCATGAAAGACAAAACACAGCCCATCTCTGGTGGTAAATAAACCGCGCCTGCAAACTGGCAGATCAAGGTGTCAGGGTGAAGCCCCACTGACTTCAGCAGTGCTACACAAGCATGTCCAAGGCAAGAGTCAGGCAAATGTTTCTTGCAGAAATTACAGAAGTGAAGAAAAAGAAACCTGTGTAGGCTGTGTTCTCCCCAGCCACAGAAAGCCCACACAGCGCATAAGAAACCACTGCAAAAACACCATCACCCTTCACATCCAACTCCAACAAGTCCTGTCAGAAATAACACAGGGATGACAAACCCCAGTCAAAAGACACCAGCTCAGAGTACTTCAAATTGTCCTTAAATGCTTTTATGCTTTTGCTGGCAGGCATATGGCCACATTATAAATTAAATCAACTTGGGTTTTTCTGGTGGGATTGGTTTCAAGTGAGATCGCTACCCTGTCTCACGGCGCAGCCCTGTGCTTGCTGATGCCAATGCAAGAGAGGATGTGAACACACAGTGCAGAACTAGAATGACTTATGCCATTCATCAAAACTACAACCTTAGGCATATGTTTATATTATATATTGAAATAAGAAATTTCGCTCTTCACATCAAGGGGAAAAAAAAAGCTTGGATGAAGGAAAGAAAGAAAATGTGGATGAAAAGGAAAAACACAACGAGAAAGGTCTACAGACAAACAACACAAGCAGAGAATGCAGTAAGGTTTGTAAGATAAGGACATGGATGAAAGGTATAGCAACAGACACACTACACAAAATTCAAAGATACCAAGAGGCTTCGCTCTCAGTGCAGAAACAGCTGGGACCAAGTCATGCTTTCATCCAGCAGTGTGTACATACCAACCCCACCAAGTCGGGAGGTGGGCAGGGAAGACACAAAACACTTTGAGCAGTTTTCTTAGCAACCCACAATACAAGGGCTCAGCAAAAAACGCTGAAGGGACGCAAATCCACAAACACATCTTATGCAATCTTTTCTGCCTACTCTCAGCTCATACCTCAGATGACACATCTGCCTGAAACAGAAGTTACAGAGCTGGGACACGGGACTGGTGTAATGCAAACACCGTTTGCCTCCCAGCCAAACCACTCGCTGCAGCTTTACCCTTTCATTAGTGGTGGCTACACAGCTCAGTTCATGGCTAGCTCATGAACAGGTGGCTCAGAACTTGTGCAGAACGCACTCTTATCTAATTGAAAAATACGTTTAGCTCTACCCTGAATATTACCATTTTAATCCATTTTCAGATGTGATGCAATTACAATGTTATCAGCTTGTCTAGACAGAGTCTCAGCATCAACTTTAAACTTCCAATAGAAGTTTCTATTGAAAGAAGTCATCCAAGGTTTTTTGGAAAGCTTTTAAATACACTCATACCTTGAAAAATAATTCAGGATTATATCAGCTTTACTAGAGAATTCCTGCTAGACTGCTGTACAGGTTCAGCAGAAGTCCTAAACAGTTTATTTGGAAGTAAAATCCAACAGAAAGTTTACCAACTGCTTTTTCTTCCTGAGATCATTCTTCTAAGCCCTAATTGGAAAAGGTACAGAGCATTGCTGAAGTAAACAAATGGTTTGACACATAATTTTTAAGATATCTACTTAAGCAGTGTAAGCCACTACTCTTCTGGAAGCCTCCTCTAACTTTATTTTGATGTCTATGTCAAGAAAAGTGTAATAGTCACTTTTTAAACCCCTGGTGGACAGCAGAGCATCCCAGTCGCATCACTGATCTCTGGGATTTCAAAACACAAGGAGCTGCAGCTTCCTACCATATGTCACATCCAACTGCTCCAAACTCTTAATACCAACTGCAGCAACTTGCTGCATCACCAACAGCAATATGATCAAAGACCTCTGGAATAAGTCAGCTATATTAACTCACAGGATAGATTTTTAAGCTATTTGGATATTCCAGCTAATCAACTCAGTGTAGCCATCATTCCGGCAGTGATTCAGATGGAAACACTCCAAAACACTTCAATCAAAGGACTCAAACTAATAACTAAAGAACTGTTTACAGTTTACCAGAAATCACATCTGTAGCAGCTTAAAGATGAGCTATAAAATCCTGCATTAGCCTAACCAATTTTTGACCTTTTTTTTTTGTTTTCTTTGCTGCCTTTTTTTTTTAAATATGTGCTTCCTTACTTCTTTCTGTTTCCAGAAACCAGTGGTTTTCAGCTTCATAGATAATTGAAGCTGTCTTAATTTTTACCAAACAGTGACTGTACAAATGTGGTCATTCAGTGTCACAGCTGGGGCTGGAGAGGTAGAGACACACATGGACATCATATTAGAGACACAACAACTAAAATGTTTACTTACAGGAATTTTTAATTCCACGTCTAGTCATCCATGGTGCCAATGACAAGACCCAGGTATGTCTTTTGAGTGACAACAAAATCTCCTCTAAAGCAGACAGCTAGCATACACTTCAGGAAATTATCGAAGTTACCTAAGCTTGTAATGCATCTGCACAACAGCAGATTTTGGTTTAACCTGATGGGCATCTTCAATCTGTACACTCAGACAGAAGACTGTTTTTTTTCAGATGCCTGGAATTCGAAACTCAAGCAAATACAACCAGGAGTCTGAAAAATATTCTCACAGGTCAGAGGAAAAGTATGAATTTCATGACCACAAAGCCCACTGAACTTCTGGACTTCCTCCTGCCTTTGTCCTTAAGCCATCATGACTTTGGTAAAATATCACTAGAATGATTTTCTAACTTTACTGAGCAGTGTGTGTCTGCTGTGGGTATCTACTCAAGACTTTTTGTTTCACAACAGCACTAAGCCTCTCTTGCCCTGCTTGGCTAACACACATCAAAATCTCAAACTGCTTTAGCTGCTTCAAACTTCAAGCTAGATACAGAAAGATAGGTTACAGAAGGGTTTGTGCTGATGTCAACTCTTTTTTCTGTTATCTCTTGCTGAAACTAAACTCAATACTTCCCACATTTGCCAAGAGAAGTGACTCACAAAATGTAAGTTCTCATGTCCTATGTCAGCACATGAACGAGCAGCCTTCCTGACTGCACTCACATTTTCCCTCCAGCACTTCAGCCCATTGCCTGTGACAGCACACCATGAGAGAAGTGTACTTTGCTGGTAGTTTAACAGCAGCAAAGGTTCTTTCTTCATTTTTTTATCTACATTCTCTCTCATAGGAGTCTCCTTTTGTCATACAAAAAGTTGATACGACATTGCATACTCTGACTAGAAAACTAGTCCCATGCACTACAAGCCTCCAGAAGTATGCAACACTGTCATCTCAAACACTTAGTAACTTGCAAAACAAGATTTTTTTTTTGTCCCTTAGTGATTGTTGTCAGCATTCCCAACCAAATGTTGCTTCCACCAGAACGAAAGACATTTTATACATCAAAAAAACCTTGAAAGAACTATTTTTTCTCTCCATTTCATGTAGTGAAGCTTCATCACTCCACCCACCCCTAACCCCCAGTCAAGAAAGTCACCTTCAGTAGGGACAAGGTACATTTTAAAACAAGAAGGTAGGCGTAAAACCAGGTACTCCACATTAAAGGAGACAGAGGAACATGGCGTTTCTGAAAAACAGGTCTTAGATTCTTTGGACACAACTCAATTCATCTCCAATTCAACTGTTCTAAGTAGCCAAGTAGGTCACAATTGTACTATAATTATTTCACATTTTGGAAAGTATTTGGGGTTTTTTCCTTTACTTTCTCACATTAGTTAATCAAGATGAAGCAACCATAGCCAGCTATTTTAAATAACCACACACAGCATCTATAAATGAATGAACCAGATGACTCTGCAGCTCTTGTAAGCTGACTATACCGAAAGCCAATATCTAAGACACCAGAGTTTGAAAAAACTTTTTACTCTCATCACATGTGCAACCACAGCAAATTCATGGTACTCACTGACTTCCCAAATATATAATTGCTTACATTTAGTGGTTACCTAGTCATTGACGTACTCGTCAGGGTCATTGGTCAAAAGAATCATTACAAGTAACTATCAATATACCTGAAGATGGAGAAAAGTCTTCAACTTTTTCAAGTTTTTTCAACTCATCATATAAAACAGTCTTTCCTCTGTAAGCATAAAGATGATCAAATTGCAAAGATCACCCTGATAAAAATAATATTTCTTACATTTCACTGCTCCATCGTCTCTGGAGTCTAAAGATTAGCTGTTCAAAACAAATATTATAGTATTTTTGAATTGTTTTAAATTTGGTTTAGTTTTTTAAAATCAGGCTGGCTTACAAGTCAGGCTGAGGATGTCACCAGCAGTGTGTGTTTGCCTCACTCAAAAGCAGAGTGCAAGGCAGCAAACCTGTGGAAGGACCATCATAAGGAGTGTGCCTCGCTATGCAGGACAGAAGTAACTGCACTGTTTATCCATGTGTGCGAAGCTTCCACAGTGGCAGCAGCAGAGACAGCAAGCACTCAGCACTCCTGACTGCAAACAGTGTAAATTATGTAGAAGCAGAGATCGTGTTTCTCCTATCTTTCACAGTAAGGTCATGCAGCTTCAGGACCCTTCCTTGTCTCCTGGTTTATCACTGCTGGCTGTTACCTGCAGGCTTGATACCAAGCACCTGAAAAAGGGTGGCTTTATATTATTGATGAACACTGTACTAAACTACCTAGATAAAGATCACCGTCTGCCACAGCAGCAGTTTCAGGTGATTATACACTGCAAACTGCTGGTAGTACACCACTTTCTCTACAAAGAACACAGAAAAAGGACATTTATTTGCCCATTTCTCCCATGAATTTTCTAAGCACAGAGAAAAGTAAATGGCAGGGGCAATGCCCTTATAGGGAACAGCATCCCACCTTCGTGCTTGTCTGGGGTACCACCTGGACACCCGACTAATGAAGCTGGCATCATGATTCCATACTGAGGTTCTTGGAAAAGTTACTTTATGTACTGTGTGAGCACACATACATACACAAATAATTAGTTATTTTATATTCTTGCATGAGGTGAGCAGCACATGCCCTGTTTAATCCTCCTACCCAGCAAAAGCCTGTTCTATAGACAAAATAGAAAAAAAAAACCAAACATTTTAACAAGTAAAGCAATTTGAGCAAGTGCCTGCATAATAAGGTGGTAGCTGATCATAATCAGAAACACCATGAGAAACAGATGCATCATCTAATAATAAGTTGTTCTCACACATTTTATGGAAACCTACTATATGCAAAGAGAGAAAAGTCAGACACTGAAACCAGAATGACAAATACTGCACTGCAAGTTAAACAAAATAGACATTACAGCAGCAGAGTGACTCCCATGACACAAAAGAAACAAAGACACCTGGATATTTCACCATAACAGGGTTCCACTGAAATTCAGTCACTAGAGCAATGAAACCAACCAGGTTATGAAACCAACACAAGCTCAGTAAAGTAAGTGAAAGGCATTCTATTCTGACATTTACAAGATGGAAGACAAAGTGACAGCTGTCCAGGAACATCATTAGTTGCTAACTTACCTTCACTCCCAAATTCTGAGTATTTTTACTGCCCAAGGCATTATTATTCCACTGCCAACATTTTGTTGATGTGAAGTTCAAGTGTTTCTAATCTTTACACAGAAGCCTTGATGTCATGGAAAAAAAACTACTGACTGCCCAAAAAAGGACTGATACCTGCCCTACATGCAACAGCACATCACTTCACGAACAGCAACCAGCTTAGGAGAGCAGTCACCACCCACCAGCAGAAAGATTAATTTATTACTCCACTAGAAAACTCACTAAAAAATTAAAATCTGAATACTCTCCCACATAAAATAAGTTGGGGTCTTTA
The DNA here is from genome assembly GCA_013397755.1 of Cnemophilus loriae. NCBI lineage: Eukaryota > Metazoa > Chordata > Aves > Passeriformes > Corvidae > Cnemophilus > Cnemophilus loriae. The sequence continues at coordinate 2,371,355 of VZTF01002825.1, read as the reverse complement.
AAACCCATTGCAGCTGATTTTAGTTTTACTGAAAAGGCAAAAACTAACTAAAATTGTCACTCTGCTCTGAGATTCAAGAGCTTTAATGCAATCCTGCTGAGACTCCATCTAGAACCCACCACGTTAAATGATCTATTTTCCCCAAGTCTTTAATCCTAGTAATTTAAAACTTATCCAAGACTCTAGTTATTGTAAAGAAAACCTAGTACACCAATTGTAAGCATAGCATAACTACAATCACAAGCATATCAAGCTTGTTCTTACTAACATCCAGCTATAGCCTCATGACAAAAAGGCAAAGGAATGAAAGTCTACCTAATGTTCCCAGGTACATTACCAAGTAGTCCCGTCCCTTTTAAAACCAATTCTTTTCCCCTCCTTTTCAATAAAGCTGAATATGCAAGAATCTAAACAAGTAGATTTTCACCACCTAATCAGGTTTAACTAATCGGGACAAGGAAATGAGGGAGGAGAAAAAGAATCTGATCTCAGAACCCAAGATCTATTAGCCCTTAAGGGTAGTCTCCAAGAATGATTTTTAGACTGAACGCAGTGAATCTGCTGTCAGAGCAAACATGCTGCAGTTCTGGAAAGTATGTGGAAACACGCTCTAGGAGTATTAATAAAATTGCAGTGGCATTTATTAGGCACCTATTATTCTTATCCTGTTGCACTTATTACCAGTGCTCTTGAGGAAAAAACACCTCAAGCATTAACTGGCATTTCAGCTCTGTGCACAAACTCTATGGAGACTCTCACATCTAACCCATCCCTGGAGTTGGATACTGACAGCTATTAACTACATCCTAAGTTTCCCACATCAATGGAGAATGTTCCCTTTCAACACTTCTACTCCTTTAACATTCCTTCAGAAATGCTATTTGTAAGAACCATCAAAACACCAGTGAAGATATACCCTTTGTGGAGGTAGTCAGTGCTCAAATCTTTTGAAAAATATACTGCTATTTTATCACTATATACAGTATTTAATCCAAGACAGATCACTTCCAAGGGCATGTGAAGGAAATTTGATAAACAACACAGCATTTCATAAACTAAATTTAACTTCGTTAGTTTGCTGGTTCAAAACTCAGGCATTACAATTTGCTGAAAGGACGTAAACAGAGCCATTAACAGCTTCATTGATAAGGCTGAAGACAGAAGATCTCTCGTCAGGGGTAAGACTGTGTACCAGAAAGAACTAAAGCATAGGTGTAAATCAAATAACTGGATCTGAACTTTGGTTGTAACACCTTACTTTCCTCAACAAATGGAAAAAAAAGAAAAAAAGCCCACTCTTTTTGCTGCAAGATAAGCATATTTTTCATACTCAATGAGGACAAGGATATTGTTGAGAAGTTACTGCATGCGTGCCAGTCCTGACCATGTATTCTGACTGGACAACAGACAAGAACCCCCAGGTTTCACTGTCATATTCCTTTATCATAACAGGGAAAACCATCATTCAATTGTCATCTACTTTATTTTACTAATGAGATTTCAAGAGAGATGCTAATTGGGTTTGACACTTCATCCTTTCACATAGCTCTGCAAACCTATGTTAGCATTCTTCAGACAACTGCAGTATGAAAAAGTTGTCTGAGATTCAGCAAAACTCACAAATTACTGTTTTTGTTTCATCCTAGCAGTGATGTGAATATTAAATGAACTTATCAGAAAAAAAATGCCATTCATTAATTTGTATTTAAAATTAAAACTTGGGTATGATGACAATACGCTTTAGCATAGCAAATTCCATCACTTCACCAAAACCATTTTGCAAAAAAAAAGTCTATCTCAGCTGGCTGCAACACCAGCTGTTTCGGTAACTTTGAGATGACATTATTTGCTTTAACAGACAGCATTAACAACTGCTACCATTTACCAGAAAGTGGACATAATGCAGAGAAAGATGATGATGGCGATTCATGGGATAAACAAGGTATATTGTATGGAACAATATACCAAGATTGTAAATTCAACTCAACTCTACATAAATAGCGAATAAGATGTCCCGAGCTGTTACAGGACCAACATTTAAAACTACTGAGGAGACTTTATTCTTATATAGCACTCATGCAAGTGACACCTCTAGAAATTTCTCCACAGAGCTCTGCAAAGCTTAGGCAGCAACCCAGTATATGCCATGAAATGAACCACACAATTATTCCAAAGGCTAGAAAAATTCTTCACAGTGTGTGCTCCAAGTTTATCAGCTAACAAATCAGGCAGGTAACCACCTTTACAGAGAGAAGACATCAAGCACTAAGTTACTGAATCTATCATGGAAAGGTACAACCCGAATGCATTTCCACAATCGGAGAACAGATCATTCCCAGCAGAGATGAGTGGCAACTGTTACGGTACTCAAGAGGTTTTTTTCATCTGAGGACCTCTCACGAAGGTTAGACACCTTTCTAGTAGACACTAGAAAGGTAAAGGAGAACATCCTCCACGACAAGGGATGTGAGAAAAAAGTATTTAACAGGCTCCTCTTCTCCAATGAGCTGTGAATTTGTGACAATTTGTATAAATATTATGCTACTTTGAGCCACAAGCATTTCCTTTTTTTACAGCAAAGCTTGCAGGCCAGACCCCTCTAGTAGGCATTATGTGATGTATATAACGAGTACTTAGTGGAAATGACAACCACCTCCTTGCCAGGTGCCATATGATAAATCACAAATTACAGGAGTGACAGACGCACCACACTTCCATCCAACCACTACAATGAGCACTGTGGGGAAAAAAGCCAAGATCCCTAAGTCTTCCTGGACTGAAAAATGAAGTATACACTGCTTTTGTTCAACAAAATAGGAAATATTTAGACTTGTAGCAATACTACAAGTCTAACATCTTTGCAGGGCTAAAAAAACAAGGATCATCTTATAACTGAAATATATTAACAGATAAATCAAAAGATCCAAATGATATTTGAATCCACTATTAAGCAAATTCTTTTGCTAGATCTAATTGAATTCTAAATGGTTGAATTCATCTTCTTAAAGAAGTCTGGCTTGATATGATGGAGAATAATAAAATCACACGAAAAAAAATTTAAATATTAGGAACTGGAGTATTTTTCCTGCGAGGAGAGGCTGAGAAAGCTGGCACCGTTCAGCCTGGAGAAGAGAAGGCTCAAGGGGAATCTCATCAAGGTATATAAATACCTGAGGAGGGTGCAAAGAGCAGGGAGCCAGGCTCTTTTCAGTGGTGCCCAGTGACAGGACCAGAGGCAATGGGCACACACTGAACAAAAGAGGTTCCATTTTTTTCACTGTGAGTGTCACCAGCACAGGCTGCCCACAAAGATTGTAGACTCCACTCCTTAGAAATACTCAAAAGCTGTCTGGACACAGTCCTGCTCAACTTACTCTAGGCGGCCCTGCTTGAGCAGGGGGGTTGAATCAGATGGCCTCCAACCTCAACACTCTCGTGAAAAAAACTAAAATCATTTTCTAAAGATGTTGTGGTACACAGTAGCATGGCCATTACATAAATAAATATTTAAAATATGCATATATAAATGTATAAAATATGATCTGCAATGATTGAGACTCAGGAACTTTTAACCATTACTATAATCCCAGACTCATGTCAATTCTTAAAAAGTCAATAAACAACCACCTGTAAAAATCCTCAGATCATGTGCTCCCACACCAACCCATATATAGCAGTTTCACAGAAAAAAAAAAAATCTGTGTAATATAAAATTTGTGGCAGCTCAGCAACCTTCAGTGCTGTTTCATACATGGCTTTTATGACCAAATTTTTTCCACATCTCCAAAAAAAATACACACAGTCTTCTGTGAAGAATATTATCCACTGGGCTCATCACGTGAAGTTACCAGGCAAGGCTGGGCATCCAGGTTTCACCTCCTGATTTTCAGTGAACAAGCCGGGACAGTACTACTTTTAACATCACAGTAGCAAATTCGCTACTTCTAAGCAGATGGCCACAGTCATTACTAAGAAAGTGATGGTACAGCTGCAGTGGAAATGAAGTGCCTAAAGACAAACTGAAAAAATACTCAGTAAGACTGAGAAGGGATAAGGTACAAATTAGAATAAATCTTAAAAGATTTGCATGTGCAAGTCAGCAACATAAATGGGTAAAACAGACAAAGCTGATTTACTGCTGCCTTTACATAGAGACTCTACTATAGAGGGAAGACAGTTATAGCTTTGAAGTGCCTCAGTGGAGAATGAGTTCACAGCTAAAGGCAAGCATTTGTAGTGCTTAATTCAAAAACAGAAGAGCAGCATAATTTATTTGTTTTGTTACAACAGACTTCATTTTTACAATCCCCAAAAGACTTGGCCTCTGTCCCATAAAAATTTCAATTCATTTGAAAACCACCAGCAATACTACAGTGTAGGTCAAGAGTAAAATTCCTGATGAAGTATTACAAGCAGTTTTCAATATAAGAAATGGTGATTTCAAAGAGCAAACGTGAACTCACAGGATCACAAGCACAGCAAGAATGCAGTTTACAACATAGTGGAAGAGAAACAGAAGTCATCTCAGACCTCACAGACATTGATGGCTTTTAGGAAGTCTAGAAAGAAGTCACAGTATAATGGTACACAAGTCATTAATGTGATCAGACAATTAAGAACCGAAATGGATTTTCAGTATTTCCTGAAAAGACAGAAACAAAAAATTATTCATGTCTATTCTTACAGCTAAAGAGCAAGTTTACATCTGCCAGTAAACACTAGCTGGCTGAACAAAGCAATAAAACAGAGAGCAAGAATCCCCATGGCATATAGTCTATAACTGTCACAGGCAACAATGCCATTAAGTCTTTTGAGATTGAGTAGCCTTCCATGAGGCAGAACAGCATTGACTTTGAATTATTCTGACTCATTCTACTGCCGTCCAGGAAGCTTTCCCAATTTTTGATAGTGAAGAAATTTAATCTCATTTATTTTGTTCTTGTACCAACACTGTCCTGTAATTTAACCCTTCAATCAAATTTGGCTTTCTACATGTGCTCGCATATGTTGCACTTCCCTCGCAGCTCTAAACACACTTCAACATAGGGAGGTTTTGCAGTTCTCCTCTTTTTCAAACCAGTTTGAATTCATATTTCTTAAGCATAGTGAATCTGAAATGCAGAGAACACAACAAAAGTCCAAGATATCACCAAGTCCAACATTACCAAGTGTCCCTTAGAATGGCACAGCTCCTATGTTACATTCATACTGAGCTGTTTATGAATGAACATTTGCATTTAAAAAATTTGGAAAACATCGAGAGAAAAAAATCTTTCTGCACAGAAAGCATAACTCTTTCCAGCCTCTGCTATATTTCTTCAGTACTCTTTAAGAACTATTGCCTAACTCTTCTGTGAATTGCAAAGGGAAGAATCATGACACATTTCAGTTTGCATTAGAGACCAGAAAGGAGGTGAGAACCACAGAAATTGCTTTATTTTCAAAAACCTGAAGAACTACTTTAGCTAGAAAATTATTTCTGAGAATATCTCAGAGAAAGGAAAACTTTGAAACTAGAGATTGTATCTTTAATTAGGCTGCAAGTTAAATAGTTTTATCTCTGCAGGAGATGGGGAGGAGGAAAAACAGGTAAGGTTTCAAGTGTGTACGCTGTTTCAGGTCTGAGGCAAAATGAGTAAGCTTCACACTAAGACATTGGCAACAGTTGCTCTAAGAATACCTCACTGTAATTGCCCAAGAGGCAAAGCCAGTTTAAGAAGTTTCTGCTCTTCTCCAACTTCTTGTTCCTAGCTCCATGCCACAGCCTCTCACGTTCAGCTATGCTTCTTCCAGAAAAATGCAAGGCAATGGGAGGGTTGGGGAGAACAATAATTTGCTTTGACATTCTTTATTCGAAAAATTATCTTAGTTTTACAGAACCAGAAACCAGCTATACCAATGCAGGGAATGTACACAGCAAACATTAATGTGCAATTGGGAACATGAACCTGGGGAGAGAGGAGTGAAGCTGCACTGACTGCAAGACCACTACCATACCACAGAAGGGGCAGATCCTGCCTCTGACAGCCATCAGGTCCTTTAATCAAGCCACCTGATGAGCACAGCAGAAAACCCAGCAGCAGCCTAGTGCAGCTGCAAAACACAGGTGTGTTCTCACCAGCCATGGACAGTGAGAAACTACAGATGAATTGACTGGTATGTTTAAGCTTAATGGACTTCAATTATTATTGGTTCCTCATGTAGAAGTGGTCTGTAAGCTCACCACCCTTACAGCCATTCTCTATCTCTTCCTAGTTCCAGCAGACCTTTTAGAGACAGGAGGGCCAGAATAAAACACAACAGTCAAGAGCACTTTGCAGCTGTACAGGGATGTGAAACTCCCTCCCTCACTCCCTGCTCTTTCCCAACATGCTTTCCCAGTAGGTCACGACAGTCTCTTGCCATTTTCCACCCACTTGCTGAGCACTGAGCTGAGGTTTCCCTCGAATGACCACAACTCCAAAGTGATTCACCTGGGAACAGGGAGCCCAGAAACCACGGCTGGGTACATAAGGTCAGAAGAGCTTTGTGTTTCACAGTGAGTTTCATGCACTTTTATCATTCTGCCACAACGCACCTGAAGGTCCTCCCACAGCTTTCTGTGGCTGCTATGCTCCAACAGCAACACTGTTTTGCTAATATATTCCATCACACCCATATTCACCCCTTCTCCTGCTCATTAGTAACAGAAGAAATACCAGACCAAGCAGAGACCTCTTCAGGACTCCACACAAGATATTCAGGGGCGAAAGAAAGAATTTTGGCTGGACATGTGGCTCATGCCTACTGAGTCTGTTACTTTTATTAAGTGAAGCTGAAAGTCACAAGTCTGTGGGTTGTGGTTGGCCTCTTTTCCTCCAAAACACTTGAAGCACGAATATCAGTGCCTTGATAGCTTAAAATAACTCACTGGAACTGTAAAATTATTTTGAGTATTGAATCTTCCAGAAGTCTTTATAAAAACAGGCTAAGGAAACTTGCAGAAAGAGCACATCCCTTCCAAAGGGAACAAAATGGTGTGCAAAACCTCGGCTAAACTATACACCCAATACCATTCATTTGGAATTGCTGAAAAGAAATAAGTCAGTCTTAAAAATGCTATCAATTTTTTTGCTAGACACTAGTTTTTTTAAACTAAATTAAGTGTTGATAAGTTAACTATGGAACCTCTTGGTAAGCTTTTCCCAATTATCTGAAATGATGATGCCATTAGTAGCACACCATTTACTGTTGTTTCAGAAGAAGAAGATGCAGATTAAAAGAATGCAGCAATGAGAAACGAAAGTGATACAAAAGTACAAAATCAAAATGACAGTAATGAAGTTTGATATATCCTTCGAAAGCGAAATATCCTTCTACCTTAGGACCTGTATGCACAATCAAATCTAAAGCTTGGGACATGAAGCAATACTCAGTACTCTTTTTTTTCTTTAAATATATTGCAAACAAATTATGTGGCATCATCCAGTTCGAAAGCTGCGTCCAAGAAATCGTACTGCAGAAAAAAAAAAAAAACAAGGCTAGAGACAGAATATCTAAGAGACTAAAAATATTTGCTTTATTTGCAGTTTTCTTCTGAATAGGTTGCAATGGAAAACTATACAAACATCTTAGCTTTTCTACCCCTCACTTTCCACATATTGAGGATCAAGATAAGTGAAACACACAAAAGCTTCCTTCAAATGCAGCTTTCTATATCTATTATTATAGTATAAACTGAATGGCTACATTCTGGGATTGCAGTTTTGTTTTTAATGTACATTGTGCTACCTCTGACAAAAATGGATGTTCTTTGCTTGCCCTACTGAACACACTTGTACCTTCTCCTCTGCACAACACCTGTAGCTAACTAGTCAACAGAAAAGCAGAAATGCAATTATTTCATATTTAGCATGTCTTTCCTAATCTAAATAACCTCCTTGTAGGCAATGGAACCTACCCATAACAAACAGAACCAAACCTCAAAGGCTCAGTACAACATTTCCTTTAGTTATGCATCAGTTGTATAAAAATTACTGTCAAGCTGAGACAAAAATAAGTTAACTGCACAACAATGATATATAAAAGTAACCTTTTAATAGAAACCTAGCTTTTCCAAATGGCACTTTTTTAGACCAATCCACATATTTAGGGTAATTACTTCAGTTACTCTGAGAACCATAACTCTTGACTCTTGGGCAGTTACAAATAGATACAATTTCTGTACAGTGCTGCAAAAAGTATCAAGTGTTTTAGAAATCCTGTCTCACTCAAAAAAAAAAAAAATCCTCAGGAAATAGTATTGTATACATTAAATCAAACGCCACCCCAGCATGTCAAGAAAAGGCAATAGTATCACATTCTACCCAGGAGGGAAGGAAAGAGGGAGTGAAGGCAGGCAAGCGGAAGAGAAAGATTCTTTTTTTGTTATAGAAGAAAACGACAATCAGTGGTCATCAGGTGGAAGACAGAAATATTCCTTTAGGCAGCTGACCAAAAAAAGAAATTTAAAACAAAAAAAAATTGTTTTCTTCTTTTTGTCTTGACATATTTTATTACAACTAAACATAAGCAGTATTCTTTTCCTGACAGTTTGATTATTTTCTGCTACTCCTTTTCTACTCTCCTCAAATGAAATTGTTTGGTTGTTGTGCTTGGTTGGTTTGTTTTTTTTTTAAACACTGTGCTAATGAACTGGAGTAAACCTAATAAAACCAAAGAACACTGAAACAAAAAATCTGAAATACTGCCAACATTAATTTTGGCCAGTATTCTTAACAGAGTCTCACTAACTGAGCTCAAAATCATTTATGTCTTAGATATTTTGGATTAAACTCCACTGTACCAGAGCAAATTCACAAACTGCAACATTGCAGTTTCAGTTTTCTGTCTATTCTATGACCATTTTTCCAAGGATACTTTTCAGATCTTGTTTTAACTGGCATGTGTTTCAATATTTGTTGTAGCAACATGATAATGAAATGTATACAAGTCACTGCAATCACATAACTCTTCCAAAAATACAAAGACAGGATTTATTCCAGTTGCAGAGGAGTCACATCCTCAACCTCCAAGCCAGGCTTTATGTTAGGGACTTAGGTATACAGCTTAGAAATAGAATTGTATAATGGAAATACTGAGAAGCTCTTTGCCATAGCATCACTGGCAATAAAAATACTCAGGATTACAAACAATATCATCATGTGAGCATTCCAAGCCAGCCTATAAATAGAATTCAGAAAGAACTGGCCTCTCACCAATACGGTGCCTCAGTTCAACATGTATCTGCTAAAAAACCCAAATATGTTCAGTAACGTAAGTCCACCTTAATTTTGTGAATTAAATACCTATTTATACATCCTATCTCTTTTATTTAACTGATGATAATTCATGATGGACTACTCTGATGGACTTCTGACTGAACAAGTGTATGTGAGTGTTATCGGTATTTGATTTATCCAGAAAAATGCATATATTTCTGGATAAATCAATACTTTCCTTGATAGTACAGAAAAACTATGACTAAGAGGCTGTCTTGATCAACATCAAGATTAGCATTTATGATTCAGTAATTAATTTAGGATTTGAGCCACAAAAGCAAAAAGACATGATATTATGCAGAGATTCTTAGGGAAAAGATGCTCATCTGTAGCTACCTAGACAGATTATAAAAATATACATTCAGAAAAAATGATTTTTTTATTACAAAAAGCCATACTATTTCAATATCGTTAATTATTTTTCCAGAAAGAACAAGAGAACAACAAATTCATATTAATGGTTACACCATGTCCTTATACAATAGAGGGAGTGGACACATTCCTCAGGTAGCAGATCAGTAGTACGCAGCGTTTCAGAAACAATCAGAACTTCCTGAGAGATAATGGAAAAGATAATTCATGTATTACTCAGGATAGGCTTATTCATTTTGCTTTGCCAAAAAAGGAAGGTGTTGGACACTTAGGGAAGAAAATGAAAATTTACTTGAAAGTATTAATGACTTAAAAGTTTATCAATGGCTGTAAATGTCAACTTTAGCAGTTCATATGGATATAGCCAAAGGAAAAATACTAGTCTGGTGTCTCCACAGCATGTCTCACATCCCACTTACTTTCAATACTTCACCAGCTTCTGTAACACTATCGCACACATCAACCCCTTCATTTACTGTAACAAACCAGTGACAATAAAGTTGAATGAAGAAGAATGAAAAAAAGATTTGATTTAAACACATCCCAAACTATCTTCACTTGTAGTGGCATTTATCAAGCTGTCTATGCCAAGCACTTTATACTTCCACCGACCTGTTAGTGATTTCAGCTTGGCACAGGAGCAGGCGTAGCAGGAAGTGCTCTGGCTGCCAGCCCCCTTCCCTGTAAGGCCCAGAGCAAGGCCCAGCTGGTGGCTCAGAAAGGTGTTCTGGAGAGATTCCCAGTCAGCAAAGCACTGGCACCTGAGCAGCAGCACACTGAGCTACTACAGACTCCACGGAGTGACCCAGACCCAGAGCTGAGGACCAGAGTTAACCAGCAGGACATCCAAACAGCAGTGCACATACGCCATAGCGCCAAGGAGTATTGGAACTCCTGCAGAGTCTCCTCCTGTTCTCATCCCTCTCACCTCCAAGCAACAATCACTGATCTGGCTCCTGACCATTCAGTGTATTTTAATGCAAGCTGCACAGATAGAAGCATTTACTGTTTAGAAAACTAGAAGCAACCTTCAGCAAACAGCTTCTAGAGCATTAAGGGGAAAAAAAGACAGGGGGCAGGTCTATGAAACCATAACTCTGGTTTTTCCTTCTTCAGTCATTAGTAAGTTTCATTTATTTACCACATTGCATTGAAAATTTAAATTTACTAGACAAGCTATTAAGTGTAAACTGAGAAAAAAACCTCCAACATAACCACAAAAGACATGGAAATCTCTTTAGATCAGTAACAATGCTAAGAGAGTGCCAAAAAAATTTGCAGCATCCTGGCACATTTTTATAATCTTCTGTTCAGCTGCAGTTACAGACCCGCTTCAGAAATCCAAATATTTACACAGATACTAGAAATACATAGAAAATACTCCCAGATAGAATAGGAAACTACAGCATTCTCAGCGTTAAAGACAACTAAGTCTCTGTGATGGACAAAGAAGAGTAAACACTAAATTTTTTTTTTTAAAGAACCATGCACAGCTTTTAATAGAGTATAAGCCAGCTAACGTTGTAACTACATCAGTTGATTACTGATTCTATTTAAAGGAAATAAATAATAGGAATTTCAAAGTACAGATTTTATTCCCGACTCGCAGGACAGATCTGTGCCGTTACCAAAAAGTGCTCTGAAATACAGAGAATGTATGTGAGACAGTTTCAGTTTCCAAGTTGCATGTTGAAACAGGAATGTGCTCTTTTGTTCTATTTTTTTCCCCTCATTTAATCATAATGAAGTCACTTGCGACATTACAACGGTTTCCAAAGCAACAGTCCAGTCAGATGTGATGAACAGTAGATAAGGCTGTGTGGGGAGAGCTCTGTAACCCACCAGTGATCTTGGTGGGAAACCCAGCATTCTGCAAAATTCATTCTGAAATTCATATTCTGCATGAATACCTTCATATAACAGGATCAACATCAAAGAAATACAAGGTGAGAGAATGGGTGTTTTTCCAAAATACCTGAAAAGAATGTGTAAATCAGCTGGTCTGTTCCACAGGGAAAATACAATATATATAAAAACCAAGCAGAAAAAAGCTGCTGTAACACAGAACTTACAGCTGCAATAATGTGAATGATAATCCAGTGGCTAGACTCATCACCCTTCAGTATTTGGCTACAAGATTTCTCAAGAACTTAAAGAAATAATGCTTTATGAATCCAGAGCAGAAAGGGTAAGGTGTAAGTAATAACCTTAGATCAAGTCAGGTGTATATGCCAACCAGACACTGCCGGAAATATGAGAAACAGAGGATTGTACCTTGAAAAGCAGGAACTTCAGCATGAGAAATACAGCCTGAATTCATCCAGAGATACACTTAGTCATATTTCTATAGACAAACCACCTTTAGGGGTTTCACGAGGTGTCTGCAATCTTTCAAAACAGAGTGCTTGAAATGCCGTGGATTAACCGACTCATGTGTCTGTGTCCTGGGGCATGTTACGTGTATACACTGCATATTAATGCTCAACCCACAGCACAAACAACACCAAAACTGCACACACAGCATCATTTGAATATGTGAGGCACAGGAGATGAGCTCTTCTTTCTTACACTGTATTAATACTTCGCATATAATTAATATTTTTCCAAAAGATTCTCCTCAGAAAAACAGTGGTAAAAATATGTTGTAATATTCTCCATTAAAGCACGTGCCTTCCTCCTGAAGGTACAGCCTCAAAGGAGCATTTGAAGGAACAATTACCAATAAAAGCAATTGTTTCCTTACTGGTATTTTCTAATTATTGGCATGAAAATTAACCAGGAATCTTGCCTCAAAAGCAACCCAAAATCCTTGAACCAGCCTTCCAGACCTTTTGTTCTCACGAGTTTCATACTTCAGGTCAAACATAACTCTAAATTACAGTAAAAGGGAAGCTCTGTGGAAATGCAGCAACTTTGTAAAATAAAAACCTGTATAAACAAGCGATACAACTCAAGAATACTTACTATGCTAATCAGAGGCCTGGAAAAAAACCAACCCCACAGAGTGTTAACTTCTCTGTTTAAAAGGTAGAGAAACAAACGACAGAGAACTTCAGGAAAAAGTCTAAGTTCTGAATAGTACAATGAGTATGGGCACACAGCATTTCTGCTTCTAAAGGTACTTCCAACATAGACAGACACCTATCTATAAAACCACAGGACCACAAATGTGCCTGCATCAGATCCCAAAACAGCAAGAACTTTAAATTAAAGCTGCATTTTATCTATTTCATGCTTTGGGACAAACAACAACAGTGGACAAATGACAGCACCCCTGGTAAGCTTAATATCTTGGCTACTAATTTTCCAAAGGAATAAAATCCATCCAATGCTAGCCCTAGAGAGCAGCTTAGTACATCTAGAGTAAACCTATTGTTACTGCAATATGAGTAGCTATCTCCTAGTTAAGCTTTCGGAGGGACACATAAGCAAACAACTCCAAGAGAGCTTTTGGAAACGTACATTTTTACTGGGGGAGGCAGTAGTAGGGAAAACAATACAGGATAATCTGGGTGAAGTGGTTGTTTCCAACAAACTCAGCAGCTTAAAAGTAGATTTTGCAAACCTAAAATCTCACTAAGCTTGTATTGGCCCATTTTAAGAATTGTCTCAATAAAGTTTTTCTTAAGAAAAACCTGTCACTAATAGCAACTCTCTTCCAAAAACACACCTCATCCATGAAGAAAAAGGGAAATGAGAAAAAAAAAAAAGAGAAAAAAAAAAGAAAGTATACTCTATACACTGACTATACTTCAGCCATCCGTGAGTGCCGATTGTATTTTCATGCTCAGACCTGAGTTGTCCGCCACAGTAAAACATACCCCAGATTTTCCTGAATGAAAGATTATTGTTCTTACACATCTTAATTTGGTATCAAAACCTGGCAGTCTGGCACACAAACATAAAACCAAAGTTAAAATTTTGTTCCTTGACAGTAACTCTTCTCCAGAAGGGAGGCACAGCATGGCAACATTCGATTGAGTGTCTCTGGTGCCCAACAGCAGCAGACACACCTACACCCAGCCTACCTTCACTCTTTTTTCATTGCCAACAGCAACACTAGATTAACAGCAGAAGAAGTGCTAAGAATTCTTAAATACCTCAACCTTAGAAATACTCTTCCAGCATATCACCCCATTAACAAGCTTATGTGAACAACTGTAATTCAAAGCTGTTCCAAAGACATGCTCACTTCATTTTACCTGTAGGATTGTGTGAGATGCCAGAGATTCTGCCTGCTGCCGGCAGCAAGGGAGGCTTGGTGACTCCGGCAGGGAACAATGAAAAAGTCCTCCTTCCTCTGCCCTCCAGGTTTGCTCAGTTGGCTCAGTTGTTTGCTTTACCCATACCCTGCAAAGAGCTCCACAGTCAAAGCAACTATTTAATGGTTTGTTCTCCTCCATGCCACAACTTAAAGAATAGTTAAGTCTGGAAAAAACTTTTTAAAAACCCCAAACAACACACAAGCAGATGTATTTCTTCAGAGAACAAGTTTCAAATGTTTTTGCATTCACAGAAAGTCAAAACAGACAATTTACTTTTGTGAACTTTTTTTTTTTCAAACTAATTCCTGAAGAGCTTTTAAAAGTCATCTCTTCTTCATTACTGTAAATTACTTCCATAATCTCAGAAAATTGTGATAAGGGATTTACAGCAATTTTCTCTTTCCAATAGCAACCAGTGCCTTCTGACCCAATTCCAACTAAATCACCTCATCTAAGCTTCGATTTGTATCACAGGATTTTTCCTCCAATGCTAAACACTGACCATTCTATTTACAACCTCCTGCAGCCCCTGTGTGAAACCTTGCCTCTGTTCTGCACCTCTGCCACAAGCTGAGGAAAAAGAAAACATTTCCTAGCAATTCTGACTCTGCATTTTCTTCCAAATCCAAGACACTGATGATTCTAATTTACTGTAACTGCACATATTCACTATCTGCTCCATAAACCTTGTCTCTTTACAAATACATCACTTCCCTTCCTTCTTGAAGTAAGTTTATTATTTATTAAAAAGGTGCTTTTCTTCACATCACAGCAGTTCATAACAATGAAGTTCAGAGAAATTTAACATTGCTTCAGGACTTGGTCTTACAGATACTCAATATGTCTTAATAAATACTAGCAAATACATTACTTGGGATCTCTGTTTAACACTTCTCCATGTTTACAACAGAGCAGCCATTTATCTTTGCACTGTGATGGAAACTGTTACTGCCATCTGTGCTGACTCCAGCTGGTATAGGACTAATATAAAATTCTGTTAGCTGCTTTGAGCTGCTTGTTCAGCTGGCAATAATAAAAGTCGAGCTCGTTAACAGCAGTCTTGCATAGCAAAGTTTCTGCTTACCTCAGAGAGACGACTAAGCATCTCCATGAACTTTTTCACCATTAAAAAAAAAAGATGACTATTTACTTGGCACCTGTTTTTAATATCAATCACCAAAAGCCTCACAATTACATGCTGGAGTTTTTTTCAAATATGTCTATTAACTGAGCCAAAATTACTTTAAAAAAAGAGGAAAGCTGCTCCATCAAGGCAATATGCTGTTTTCTGTATACAAACTGAAATAAATTTCTAAAATCAGAGACCTCTCCAGCGCTGTATGAGGCAGTTGAAGAATGAGCATCTCTGAAGCAAGTATCCAGGAAACAGTTTTTTTATCACTCAACCATCACTTAATTGCATACTGATTCAGACCTTACATGTCATTTTATAATTTAAACAGATGAGACAAACTATTGGATTGCTCAAGCAATCTGTCATCTTAAATATACATAGGAGAATTTTATGCTCCTCTGCTTGCAAATTGCAGCATTTTGGGACTACAGTCTGGGAGAAAGTAAGGATGAAATTTTACAACAATTTTAGTGGCTTTCCATTCTCCCTTCTCTCTGAAGTCACAGCAATGTTACTGCAGGCATCAGTAAGCACCAACACCAAGGAAACACAACTTGAGCAGTTTAATTTATCTTATCAAATGTACAAATGCAGTAGAAATTCTCTTGTGAATCAGCTTTTGATTCTGTCATGCTCCCCGAAACCTTTCTTTCTCATCTACACATTTTGTAAGAAACCCTCTTGACACAGCTCATAATACACAATGCTCTTTTATCTTCTGTCCTCCTACAGCTTCTGTCCAAAGCTGTACTTGTCTCAGTGGTCAACCTTGTGCCTGCAAGCGACCCCAGCTTTTCATATTTAGAAGTCACCTCCAATTCTTTATCTTTCATTAAACTGCTGAGCCCAAATACACAGGGCAGACAAATACCAAAGGAAAAGCTATTTTTAAAAGAAGGTAGCCCTAGCTTATAGACATTGCCAATGAAAAGAAGTTAATTACCACTTTATGTTTGATAGTTAGCAAAATGTGTTCTCACATACTTTCTCTCAAACCTAGGAAATTCTACACTGTGACTCAGATGAAACTGTTCACTTTTTAAAAATTTTCTTACTATAATTCTCATGATTGACCAATATCCCATACCACCAGCAACCCAAGACACAGTATTAAAGAACGAAAATTTTGTAGGTATAGTTCTTAGTGTAGGCCTTGAAGACTGAACATTTTTTTCTGTGATACCAGAAACTCAGAAGATAGTAACCACCATCCCAGCTTTGTCCAAGCAGCAGGAGGTTGAAGTAGTCCACATTTCAGAAAGGAGACTGACTTGTCTCACCCACCATACAATCCAGAAACAGGAGCAGCACAAGGTGATCAAAGGCAAAAGAAAAGCCCTATCTTGTTTCCTCAAGTTAGCAGATATATTCCTTCTTCCCTTTAGCAGTTTCTTCCAATAACTAAGTAACTGTGCACTTCTGGCCTCCCCTCCCCCACCCCAAACCCTTCACTGGACTTGAGCTTTCAGCTACTAGTCTTTTATACATTAAGAAACCTTCTGTTCCTTGTATGATGTATCTATGAAGTTATCCATCTACCATTAGCAATAGTAAAATACCTATTTTTTAATATTCTTATTTAAAACCTAAGTACTACAGCTGACTAAAATTAACTGAAATTAACTGAAATACAAAGAACCTCAATGTCAAGAGAACTGTGTAACACTGACATTACCTCTCAGGGCACAGCATTAAATAGCTGAAGGGTAGTAACTCCTGACATCACCTCACCTGATGTGCAAGGCACCACCTGATCACACTCTTGAGTTCAAGGTCAGTTGTTCATCCAGTTCAAGTTAATGGTCTACAGTTTCACTCACTTTTCTGTAGAAGAGCCCTGGAACTTTCAGCAGTAAGTTATGCAGCACTTCATTTCAAAAAGCCAGAAGTAAGAAGGTGAATGAGAGAAATTTAACTACTAAACCAAAGTAATCTGGCCGCTCATCAACTTGTTGAATTTCAGCACTCATTCATATCTTGACCTTTTAAACTCTTAATGTTCAATATGAAAAAGCATCTGCAATATATTTTTCTTCTTTGGAAACTACTTCAGGTTGGATCTGCCATACGCAAAATTATTAGATTACAACAGACATTTTAATCATCTTACCTCTCAAAAAGAAAACCCACAGATCATAATCTGATTTGACCTGTTCATTACTTGTAATTGATGGTATCTTTACCGAATGAAGACAGCTGGAACACTTTGTTCAAGAAAATTGGGAACATGATGAAAAATATCCTTCTGACAGCAAGAACATGCTCAGAACTGATTAATCCTCACCTGTCTTTGAGGTCCCAGAGAATTAAGCTCTCAGAAAAGGCAATTCTGGAAAGCGGTGGAAAATAGGAGCTATTTGATGTCTACTTTAAAAACATTACATCAAATATCATGTAAAAAAAAAAAACCAAAAACCAGTAACGCGCTATTTTTACAATATTTTAAAATCACAACTTGTATACAACTTACAGTGATCTACAACTTACTACTACCTTTGCTTACTAAAATATCTGAATTCTTCTTTTGGTTTTTGGCTTGTAAACTTTAAAACCCCGAAAAGAAGTATTTAAGCTTTTGCAGCCTTTGTTACAAAAAAAAAAAAAACAAACCTACAAACAAAACAAAACCCAGTTCAAAAGTAACTGTTAAAAATCTATTTTAATTTTGAATTCAAGCCTGTCCTGTTCCCCCAAAACCCAGCATCTCATACAAGCATGCCCAGCCACTTCTGTAATTCCTGTCACATGCTTCACCAAACCTCTGATCACCAATATATTCCACACGTTCCTCTGCACATAAATACTGCAATGTGCTTAAAACAAGTCCTAGCGGGTTTTGCTCTGAAAAATGTCTACCTGGGATCAACAGTTTCTCTCTCCACAGAACTTGCCCAGTGAATTTGCAGCGGCACGCTGACTTCAGTGGCAAAATTACTACTCTCATGTTCAAAGTCACTACAAGAAAGATGGATACATCTACTCCTTTCCAACACAGCAACTGGTGTCAAGCTCCAAGAGACACAGTCACGGACAGTACAGACACAATGAACTGACAACAGGAAATAGGGAGGTAAAGAATCTAGTCTCTAAAATTCCACAGGGCTATAATCATTAACAAAAATTTGATTTTGTATCTTTTCAGGTCCTATCATAGTTTAAAGGCCGTACTGACAAAGTCAACAACTTTGCTACCTAGTTCTTGACAGGGTTTACTCAAAGATTGCCAGTCATCATAATCACCTTCCCAAACTGACTTCCTACACTATACAAATCTCACATTTACTGATAGCAGACATCATCACACGAACTCTGACTGGCAGCCTGCACAGCGCGCTGCTGTCAGAAAATACTTTTTTCCTTAAACAGTTTGTTTCTCTCTACACACACTTTGACATTTAAAAACACGTATTCAAACAACATGAAGTATTCTTAATGGAATTTTACTCAAATAGCCCAAAGCCTATATACAGCTCAAATATTTTAGAGATATGATAATCCTTCTTTCTTAAAAACTTGTTCATTCTTCTCTAGCTCCTACTGGAATCTTTTTTCCCCTCATTGGCTTGCAGCTAACAATACCCCATCAAAATGTTTTTTGAGCTGTGATCTCAGACTGCATAGACAGGCTTATCTTTTTATGAACATTTGTTTACAAAGAGTGGAACACTACTGTACTATTATACAGAAAGGTAGAAGTTTTTTGAAATATCTTCCCACTGCCATTACCTGTGAGAATTTTATCCCTGTTGCAGATTTATTGTGCAGGAAAAAAACCCAGACACTGAGTCCAGCCAGGCTTTTTTTTGACTCAGGGCATAAAACGAAGCAAAAAAGTGGCAAAGAGATAAGTCAATGCCTAAAGATAGAGAAGGTGCATGGACACTTTCATTCAGTGGAAAGCACCTGATTAGGTACCAAAAAAAGAGCACAGCCCCAGCATGGATATAGGGAGCAAAGGAGCACTCCAGGTTAAGAGAGGGAGAGTTTGAGAACATGAGTCTGTACCACCCTGCAGAAATTCACTGAGGCCTTTCCATTGAGCAGCAGCATACTAAGCACAGCTGCATCATAAAAAAAGTTATTCCGTTATAAGATTTGCCTTATTGCAGCAGAAAAAAACCCAACAAAATCCAAACAACAACCAAACTCTCAATTAGACGTCTTAAAAATCAAACCAAGCTGTCAGCCCCGACATGTTTCAGAACAGGAGAAAGATATTTACCAATTAGCACACAAAAACATAAATATGAAGCAGTTAATAATAGGATAAAAAAAAAACCCCAATCCTTGTCAGTGAGTACTTCCTATAAGGGAAGTTACTCAGAGGAGAGAGACACAGAAGGCAGACAGAAGAGCTGAGACACAAGCGACACACACACACTACCATAACAACTGCAGACGATTAAATGTAATCAAAGCTTCCAATTCAGAGTAAGCTGCAGAGTGCTGCTGGGAGCTGCTAATAGCATTGAAGCTCTATTCTGAAGCACCATTTCTGGAGATAACACTTTACATGGTATCTTTACAGAGCATGGGAGAATGCAGGTAGAATGTCGGGAGAACAAAGGGTAGAAGAAGAAGGAAGTTAAACTTGAGGAGAACAGAGAAAGGCATAAACTTTATCTTGGATCTGCTTGCACAGAAATTATGAGGTTTAGTACTCAGATTAGCTGTGTATGTTTAAAGAGCCTGCAGGGTGATAAGTCAGGCCTGGCTACTGGGCCCAGCCCCCTGCATGCTGTCCCAGAGACTGCAGGAGAGTCCTTGGCCTATGCTGGCACCCACTCAGAGGCAGTTAAGAAGGGAGTTCTGGGATTCTGCACTGGGATATGAAGTGTTCACAAGTGATGTTGCACCACAGCTACACAGTGGAAAGTCTCTTTCACAGAAAGAGAAAACAATGAAAAATGTATTCCTTCCTGATGATTGTTTTTTTCCTGCTACTGCAAATATCTGTGCCTTAAACTTAACATTCAGCTTATTCAGTAACGTCAAAAGGTGTATTTAATTCAATCTGTGAGTGCTACTCCACTTTTTGGCAAAGTATTTCAAGTACTTAGTTTCTAGTATCCAACAGAATACTTTAAATACTACTTAAGACACAGCTTTATATTTCCATTTAGTACCATCTGTGTTACGATTGCAGCCAGCTCTACTACTCACGATGGGAGTAGGCTGAACCACTCTGGACAACAGAAAATCCCAGATAACAATAGTGTACACTCAGAAGCATGTTACAGGTATTCCCAAACCCCAAGAAACACCATGATGTCCATTAGTTATCTCTATATAGCCAGTCCTCACACTTGAGTTTTAGGAGACCCCCATCAGCTTTGCCTCGTTACTTGAACATGTGCTCATCCAGCCCTGCATTTGAACTAGGAGAGCAGTAGTGGAGGCACACACCCACCTACCTTTTGCCCTTTCCTGTCCCTAGCATTGCTCTTGACTCCAACATCACCACAAACACCAGGTACAGCATGGGCAGCGCAGCCTAATGAAGCTTTGCTAGACACCCAGATTGTGGGAGTCCAGCACTGAGTCTCCTGATCTGACTATGCATGGGAGGAGGTGAGGCCCCACAAAGCTTATCAGCTAAACTTCCACGACACTGAGCCACAATTCTTCTGTTTCAGGAGCTGCAACTCAGCTAATTATCTCTGCCATAAATAACCCACAGCCTAAATGATCTACCCAAGGATCTGCCTGCATAGCGAATAGAGTTACACAAAACAAGCAAGAAGAAATAAAGCAGAATTACATGTCATCTCTCAAAAAGTTGACAAAAATCCTTAGAAGAGAATGAGAGGCCATATATTAAGGAACAAGAAAGACTCTGAGCAAGTAGATTGGTCTGAAACACCCTGAAAAGTCATATGAAAGGGCACACAGGTTCTGAACTCTGATAAGCATTACATTAATTAGGGAACAGCACTAATGAGGTCAGCAGTTCTGGGTTAGTAACACTAGGATAAGAATGTGAAGGAGCAAAGTAGGTGAGGAGCAATACAGCAAACAAAACTGAGGTTTGACAAATACAGCATTAAGTTCAAAATTATTTAAAAAGTTTATCACACTGATTCTTAAGTGTAGCTTTCCCACTTTGACCATCACCAGTAACATTTTAACTCAGAGCAACCCTCAGTTCTCAATTTTCAATGTAATAAGGAGTCATCTGTTTCCTTTTTTTGCCTAAATAGCCATTCTATTAAAAAAAAAAAAATTGGCTAAGTCATGTGGTTTGATTAGTAATTCCACACCAACTTAATTTATTTTCATCCACTACACCTGCAAACTGAGATGTGAAACTGAAAGAGCGTGCTACAAGAGAAGCCACAGCTAAGGCAGGTATCCCATTTCAAATACTCTTAGATTAATGGTACTTTAAGAGAAAAAACTACCAAAAAAAACCCCAACCAACCGAAAATGCCACAGGACACCAACACAAAGCAGCCCTTTGCTCCTTCTGTTAAAAGAAAAAAATCTGCAGGGAATCTATACCTTTTCTTCTATTTTGGATGCAAAGCAGAATGATAATTACAAAAGTATTTCAAATATTAAATATTTCCACCATTATCTGGAAAAAAAATGCAAGTTTCCTAGTCAAATCAAACACTTACTTTGAGCTCACTGAACTCTGACATCGGTCGTTACAGCTACTAGTCAACAGATTGTCAGACTTTTATCACATCCAAATGTTTCTTGAAATTGATGAAATTAGCTAATTTTAGTTTTTCTTTCCCTACACAACAACTGCTTGTTGTCAGTATTTCTATTTCTATTTTCTTCTGTTGGTACACACTGCTAATGAAAAATTCCTCACTCAAAATTCAGTTCTGCAATTCCGTTTTATAATATCCCATTCCAAAGTCCACAAAGACCCAGCATTTACTTTCCCTTTTCCATATGAGCAAAGGCAAGTTCACTTGCCTCTCTTTTTGGAACCATGATGAAGACGCCGATACCTTGAGAAAAACATTTGAACCATGAGATCCTTCAGAAGCCATTCTACAACAACCTCCTTGACAAAGGATGACAGACTAAGATCAATTTGGCTTAGAGAGATTTTAATAAAACTAGTTTCACACCTTGGTCATGCGAGTCCAAGAGTGTTTTCAAAGTCTATTTGATCTCTCTTGCACTTGCGCCATGGATTTCTTTCTCATTCAGGTAAGAAATTCTGAAATAGCAACCAATAGTACAAGTCAGACCACACACCAGAAGAACCGTAACTCAGAAAACACACGTGTGTTGCAAAACACTAAGGGCATTCAGCACACTCAACACTGCCAATCTGCATTTCTGGGTTTAAACCAGCCCAAAGCTGAAGAGGACATCTTGAAATTACAAACAGTGGTACACCGCATTCCTTGGAGCACACACGAAACTTCTGTCTGGGAGTGTAGATGGCAGCAAGGACCGAAAGTTTGCTCATCATTAGCATTTCTGACAAAAAGAGTGCCACTGTCACATTCACGTCTGCAAAGCTGAAACTTCAAAAACTACTTGAGAGGATGCAGCCTACCCCAAGGAGTAAACAAGGGAGGAGAGATTAGACTGATGTCTATCCAGGTTCAGTACTCATCCACCACACCCTGCTGAGAACTTGAAAATAGAACTGTCAAGAGCTAACTTCTAACTTTCACCATGGGGAAGTCAGACATCTCCCTCCTTCAGTACCCAGCAATTCTGACAGAGTACTTCAATCCAATAATGGATTGGATGCAAAGATGCAATGCTAAGAGAGAACATCTACTAAATTTATTAAAATATTCAAGGTACTGTTCCACTGAAAGGAACCTTAAGAGAACATTTAAATCCTCCATCTTCAAACACACCGTCGTCATCCTTTTGATGGACACACAAGTTGTTTCCCATTAGATTATTTCACAGTCAATTCACAAAGATTCACATTCATGACATTTAATGTAATAAACAGTAAAAATTCAGTGTTAAAATATGGGTTACAACCACGCACTAAAACATGCCATGAACTTAGCTACAATGTTATAAACACCTCAAACAATAAACATCCTAAGGACTTGGAAGCTCTTGACAAGGAAGCTACAGAGCAAGCTGCCCAGTGTTCAATGGTCTGTTTACAGTAACTGATTTTCCTTTTTGTTTCCAACTTGGATCTCAACCAGAACACCCATGAAGACTAGTACCACTCTACAGAATACCAGTTTTTCAGGAGGATGAAAAGAAGCTTTTTTGGNGGGGGAGGGGGCACAGGAGAGGTTGTTGGTTGGTTTGATTTTCTCCAACATGTACTTTAAGGAATTTCATCTTGTTGTTGAGCAAACATTTATGCACCTCTCTTCTACCTTTTGTTGTCCTGGTTCTCAAGCATCCTTTCCTTATATTCCACCACATCAGCAGCAAACCCATTAACAAGCCATCTCTTGGGTTACCCTATGTGTCAGTTTCTCTGCAGACACTGAAGCAGCATTTCTCAAGGTCACTTCTATCAAAAATGCAGGTACAAGGATTAGATTTACACCAGAAGAATTAGAACTATTCAAAAGTTCCTTCTTTTTAAATGTAATGGGCACTATGGAAAGTACTAGCTTGCCTTCCACAGAGTTTATTTCAGAATAGCATATCTGGTGTGGACCCAAAAAGAAGCTCCAAAACAGCAAAACATGAGTGCTGGGATGATGTTCCATTACATACTTAGAGTAAAACTTTCAGAATCGTATTTTTGTCTCAATGTAATACAACAGCAAAGTGCAGCAGGTCTGCAAATACATTCTGCTCTTACTCCCTTACACAACCGCACAGCTCTCTTCAAAGAAAACATATTCAAACTCAACTACTTGTTGCTGAGCATTCAGTGGATACATAAGTAATGTATTAATGTCTTCAGCTACATACGGTGAATAAATGAACGTTTCTGTTTTACCAAATGGCCAATTTCTGTTTCAGTCTGATTTTGCCAGATAAAGTTCTCTGAAAACATATTTGAAGTCTAAAAGAAATTGAGAAGTATCTCAAAATAGGGAATGACAACACAGCATGACAGGAAGGAAAAAATACCAAAACTCATCAAAATATTTAGGACTTGCATCATTCAGGGTGGTGGCACTACTGAGCCAAAACAAGTCTGGAGCACTGCAGACTCACATCACACTGCATATCTGAAAAACTCACATTGATAGGTGCTGACAAAGAAACTTTCCAAAGCAGAACAGGACACTGCTCATTCAGGGCCATAAAGCAGCTTTGCAGTAGAGACCTTCTACCAGCTCTGTGCCTCCACTGGAATGCTCTGTTGATTTATCTTTTGCAAAAGCTTATCAACTGTAAAACAAGCTTGGGCTTTTGAATCACAAAGTAAAACTGAATTTAAAGTAAATATTCAACAAGAGTAAGAACTCCGAAGTTTTAAAAATTACATTGCAGCCAGTGCCAGTAACCATAAAAGTCAATTTGCTTGGCAGATAAATCACCCCTTCCACCTCATACAATCCTTTTTGCTTCAACTCTGAAAGAATCAAGTTTATGGAAGGCCACCTTAGCTACACTAGACACGATTTTAATCATGAAGTCAGACAGAAAGTAGAAACGACGCGAGAAGAATCAAATCCTCCAGTTTCTTATCTAAGATCTGCTGTTCCTTGTCATCATGTAAGAATTATTAAGCAAAACAGACAACTCCACATACTAGTACTTAACACCAGAAAAATTACTGCAGTAGCTCAAGAGACAGATTCAGAATTTTGAAGCCTTTCACTAGAAGAAAATTTAATCTTAGCTAGAGGCTTTTGTACACTATTTACTTGGGATTGACATTTATGTTTAGAAGGAGACTGCGGAATAAACTAAGAAAATGTAAGCTCAATAAATAAAATATGATGTGTATTTTTTTCATTGTATTTGTAAGCCTAAAA
Organism: Cnemophilus loriae; assembly: GCA_013397755.1. NCBI lineage: Eukaryota > Metazoa > Chordata > Aves > Passeriformes > Corvidae > Cnemophilus > Cnemophilus loriae. Next base: position 2,346,391 of record VZTF01002825.1, on the reverse strand, counting down.
TATTCTCTAATACAAAAAAAATTCAGAAAAAAATATTCAAGTGTTGACATTTCTGGCAACGTGTTTTTAAAACAAAGCATCAAGTTACTTTATAGAAAGTTTACAGTTCACAATGCACCCTGGCACTTTTTTAAACATATGGAACAATATCTTCCTAAGTACATGCAGAGATAAGCATGCCATTCTAGCCACAGCAGCTGCTTCGATCCATGTTTATCAAATGCTTAAAATTCTTGGAATATACACACACACTGCAAAAAGAAGATGCAGTGACACCACAAATCTCCAGTCACTACTAGCCTGCTGTCTATGCTGTTACTGAACATGAAGAGGCAGCAGCACAGGCTTGGTGGAGACTACTTTTTAAGCAACAGGTGAGTACAGAACCTGTTGCTAGTGCACAGTGAGCCTCTCTGCACCTATCTACAGCACAATCATTAACCATGCTGGTTACCGTGCACTAATACAAGCACCCAGAAATGTTTCAGGCACACCTTTCTGCTGCTGTGCTGACTTATACACCTCAAAATAAGCACTGTACCATTCATAAGCACCAAAATATATTCATGGCTTAATTTGTCAAAACAGTAGTTGTGGTATAAATTTCTGTCCTGAGTTATAACACTTAAATAACAAATAAGTCACTATAGGATGACAAGCTGTTAGGGACTTCATGAGGGGCTATGACTACACAGATTTCCCTGTAGTGATCCAAGTGAAATGAGACAGAACATTCAAATTACCTCCTATCGAAAAAGTTTCACCTTACAGGCCACTAGTTTCACATTATCCAAAGATGTAGGAGTATTTGGTAAGCATGTTTGTGAGGATGTCCCTATTTAGGATGTAACAAAATGGCAAATTAAGGGTGTCCTGATGACTACAGAATATACTAGTTCAAGATATGGTTATGAATTTATAGATGTTTTGATGGCTGAGGGTTGGGTTTTTAAACTATTATTTTTATATTAGAAGGCAACTATCAAAAATAAAGGCCAGAATTACAGATGATAACACTAACCAAGCACAACATTATTAGAAAGCCCCTTACTCACTTTTCACCCAATATGAGAAATTACATAAAGGGGCAGTCTCCTCTGGCATTGAAAACAGCCTCTGTAACTCCTGCTCTTCATCAACATGGATATCTTGAGCTCAAGTCATTGATTTTCAGCTCCTGTCAGAAATGCATTTTTCTGGTTGACCTTCATATTCTAAGATAACTTACCGAGCTCCTCTGTCACCCCCCAGCAAACACTCACCTCAAGCTTCACACAGAAGAACCACAAAGGCACACACAGTCAACCCAAGCTCTGTCAAACCTCAAACTCTGATGACCAATTTTGTATCAACCTACAAAGCCAGGTACTGGCTAGACAAACTTATGGCCCTTGTACTGTCTCTTGTAACACACACAGCAGCATTACTCCCAGGCAAGGACACCGCTGTATCAGTTAACTTGGTGCTTTGGGTCACAAGTTAACTCAAGAGTTGAGTCCTTTGGTGCACATCATTGCACAGCAGGGGCCTTTTCCTTGTCGGCTGCACTCACTGACTCCAGCCAACACTTTCACACTTCTTAAAGAGCCTTCTCCACTCTGCCATCAGTAATAGACATTCTCCCAAAATACCAAACCAGAGAAACTACTCAGTTAAGCAACAGCATCTCCACAGCACTGCTGCAGCAGTTGGCATCTCGCTACAGCAGGCAGTAATTGTTTCCATTAATAGATTCAAACCATGCCCAGGGCTGGCCAAATAAGCAAAGGCACTGCACTACTTTCCCATCATTAACGACAGTCTGTCCATGCAGGAGACACTGCACCGCAGCCACAGGCAGCCACCACTACTCAGTCTGCACCAGAGGAACGCAGGAGTTCAAATCTGATAAAGTCTCAAACACAATCGCAATAAGTGCGTCCGTCAATTTAAAGATTTAGCTCTAATCTTATTACTAGAAGTACCACCATGTTGAATGCCTGAACAGCAGCTGCCTGCCTGCACATGCTGCCCTGCAGGCCTGATCAGATAGAGAAGGGATTCGCTCTGTCCCTGAAACTTTGTGCCAAGATTCACACCCTAGCTCTGCTCGGCACTCACACCTGCACGGAAGGGCAGCTGGTGTGCACTGCTGCTCCCTGAGCTCAGGTTCTGCAGCACTGGGACTTCTCAAGTGCTTCCTGAAGTATCTTGAATCTAACCCACACCTGGGTCACAACAGGTTTACAAGCATCATTTAACTCTAAGTTTTTTAACTATTAAAGTACAGTGAACTAGAAGTCTGGAGTCTTACCACGTGCACATTTAATAAACCTACTAGATGCACAACAGAGCAGAGAATCTTGTTTTCAAAACAAGACGACTGTCTCTATTTACACTACGGGGCTAAAGAGGGGAAAATAAAACTTTTCCTTTAGTCCTGACATCCTCCAAAAAAAGACAAAAAAAACCCTCCATTATAAGAGAGCTGCAATTTTTTAAAATTCATAATTCATTTCAATAGACAAGATATTCAAGGTATACTGACTAGTAATCCAGAGCCCAAAAACACCCCTGGCTGCAGAAGTAAACATGTGCATGCACAGCTGTACCTTCTAAACACAGAAGCTAAGCATGTCTAAAGGCCTACTGACCTTTTTTACACATATTTTCGTGTGCCACAACTTAGGTACTTCCAATTTAACAAAACAGAAAAATTGGACAGGTTTGAAGCTGAACCTCATTCGACTGTGTTCTACTCAGAAATATTTGAACATAACACTCACTAGTCCAAAAGCAGGGAATGGCTACAAAGCAATGATTGCCTAAACATGGTCATTCTAAGAACAGTTTTCCTTCTCCTCAAACACTTTATCTATTTTTGTTCTGAAATTTTGCCAGCTAAGTACTACAGGCTGCTTACCCACAATCCCAAAAGCCTCCAACAGTAGTTTCCTCCAGCAATCACATTTAAAGACCAAATCACAAGGTCCTAACAGCAGTCTGGATTTTATAAACACGATAAAATAATGGATGTTGCATTCACTCACAGTTCAAGTCACCTCATGAAGAACCAAGAGCCATAGCACACAGTATTTTGGTCTAAAAGTTTGTGTCTCGTGTTCCAAGTTATATGGAATTTTAGAACAGCAGTTTCAAGGAACTGCCTCTAGCGTCGCATCTGAGGCATGAATGGATTAAAGCAATGCAGAAGTAGCTCCCAAAATGACATTTTCCAACCACAAATTTCATAATTCAAATCCGTCTCCTCTGCCAAGGTTCAAAGCTAACAGTTCACATCCTGAACACTGATGCCTAACAGGAAAGTTAGACAGGTCAAAGTCAGATTACTTTTACAATTTCTTGCAAAGATAAAAGTTGCTGCTTCTACTATTTTCTGATCCACCTCTGACAGGTGAAAATTTGAAGTTCGCACACCAAAGACATGATCTGGTCAGTCATTCCTTCAGATACGGAACTAATTAGCAGCTGTCCTGTTTAAGCTTCCAGAAGTTTCAGTTTTAAAAAGTTACCACTATCATGAAGGCCTCCAACAGCGCTCTTCTCTCATCTCTGACGCTACTCAAAGCAACGTATCAAAAACAATGAAGCACCACAACCACCAAGGGAAGGACCGTGTACTAAAGACCATCCAAAATCACGTTTTTTCCAAAGCAAAAGGAGCAACAGCTGTTTTCTGGAAACAAGAGTTTTAGGACAAGCTGCCTAGGGATGAAATCTGGGCTTCAGATATTAATCTTTGAAAGTATTATGACCTACAAAAACTAGATAGACACACACACATCTGTTCCCAAGTATTTATTTTACTAAAGAGCTCAAACCTATGAAGAAAAAAAAAAAAAAAAGCCCACATACATTCTGGAATCGTTGGTCATTTAGCACTATGAGAAGAGACTTTTTTTTAAGTAGAATTGGGATTTGGTGCTACTTGTCTTATCAAAATGAGGATGGAAGAGGACAAAAACAAGTCATAACATCCTGGGGTTTTTTTAAAGAGTTAAGAGAGGCAAGAAAGATACTTTCAGAAAAAAAGTGAGATTTTAAGTTCAGCTCTACAATCTGAGGACTTCTTTCTTATTTTCTGCTCTGAGATTTTTATTAAGGCAAAGTTTGCAACAGGCTACTGTGCTCTAATGGAATGAATTGCCCAATAAATGAATTTGTGTTTCAGTTAAAACTACAGATGAAACAGCATTTCAGTTCTACTGTCTCCATGGTTCCTTGTTTATTTCTGTCAAGACAAATATTTTGCTTACTAAAGTAAAAATCATGTTATGAAGAACTGTTATCAGGGAGCTAAAATAAAACTTTCCAGATCCTATGTGTTATAAAGTGTAGCTGAAAGGAAAGGAAGGAAAAAAGGAAAGCATATTTTAACAGTCAGAAACAGAGGAGGAACCAACCCAGCAAGACCTCATTTGTCCTACTGAAAAATAACATCCATAATGTGAAGTCAGATCTTCAGTAGACATACAGATGTGAAATCTCCATTGTAAAAAATTACTCAATCATTTTGCAGGATTGTCTGTGACTCCATACGCTAATTATCTCATAGTTACATTTTAATATGGCATCTTGTTGCCAACAACCAAATACAAACATTTATAGCACGACGGCAGGATGTATTCAATTGGCTTTGAAACATAATACCCATTTCTAAAAGACTGTAAGTTAGAATAGGGTTTTTTTTCTGTGAAGAGAGCACTTTGAGAAAGGAAATTCAGGTTCCCAGGTGAAGACAGGAAAAAAAACAGAGTTTCCAGAAACTTTCTTCTTCTTGGGAAGAAATGGAAATCTGTAGTGGTTTGGGAAGGAAATGGCTGAGAGACACGAGTGCTAACTAAAAGAACACACAAGCACACTTCAGCACATATAAAAGAAACTACTGCTACCAGTAAAAGCAAAACAAGGGTTAAAGGTATGAAGTCCAACAACGAACTTCCAAAAACTTTGCCAGCACCAGAGATTATACCTGATAGCAGCTAATGAAAACTGTTCCTTTTTGAACTCTGTCTCCTATTATTTCAGTTGATAAAGATTTTCCTGTGCCTTTCAGACTCCGACTGTTCAGTTTTACTATGTTCTGGTTTTCCTCCTTCATTAGTTTAGAACACTGGAAGTCATGTGCCTGTGGGCAACAGCAGGCCTGCTGCTTATAAAAAGCCAGAACACTTCCATTTAATAACAATTACTATTTTGTAGCTGTGTTTGTTACGATGCAAGTGCTGTGTGGTCTAGCAGTTAGAAGATGCAGTCAGAATCCTGTTCTAATTTACGGTTATAACTTTACCTCTAATACAATAATGAAAGTTGGACAAATGACAGCACTATCTGGGATTTTAGGCCTTTTACATCACTTGTAAAACTAGCATTACTTGCCCATCTAAAATCCTTCAGAACTACCCTTAATAATGCCTAGAAACTAATTAAAATAATGCAACTGAATTTAGATTTTATTCAAAAACTCCTTACAGCATAGGCAAAGCTAGTAAATCTGATCTTCCTAACCTTGGATGTTCTTCCAAGAGCAAATTTTATAATTATTAAATAGTTACCTAATTTCACTTTAGAAAATTCTGCCAGTACCTTTCAAATTATAACTGAGAGAGCAAAGCAAATAAAGAGTATGGTCCTGAATTCTACTCCTTATACCCCATAGTCTCTTGGCTTCAGCTGAATTAAAAAAAGCAGCCCTGGAAACTGAATTTGCTTTATAAGGCTACTTATTCTTATTCCAAAACGCAGCACAAACTTGTACTTCCATTCAGCTAGAAAAGAGAAATTTCCATATAAAAAGATAAAACACAAAAAAGGGAAAGGTAAGACTAAACAGAATATTAAAATAATGCATAGAATAGAGAAAGACCAATTAATCACCCTTACAAATTAAATCATTTTTGCAATGACATGGTTGCTCTGAAAGAAAAATCCAGTTAAGCTATATAAAAACAAGCTACACAAAGAAAACCAAAAATCTGTTTGACATCTCTAACCCTGCCAAGGCATCAATCCAAGTACAAGCAGCAACTACTCAGCAATTCGGAGCCAGTTTATACAGACATTTTATGGTGGGTACACATAGAAGAACAGAATCCATTTCTCATCATGAGAAATGAAACTATTTATACTGAGTAAAAAATATAAACCAGCAGTTTAGCACTGAAGGAAACCTAAGGATGCTCATGAGGTGCTAGAAAGCCTACTAGGCATCTTGACAGATTACATGCAACGTCTGCCATTAAGCAGGCACCCAAACTATCTGTTTGCACTAATGAGAGTTGCTTCTGATCAGTATTTCTGACTGTTCTTTCCAATAGCACATCTGGCAGTTGTTTCAAACACACAAGTTAGCAGCTAGCCAAATTCCAGCCTCACACTGTGCTGCAAGCAGGACAGTTATCCCTTGCCAACACAGCTGCCGACGGTGAGGTCGCACACAAGCGTCACAGCTCATCCATAAGGCTCTTGACATAGAAACAGAAGCCAGTTCCCATCAAGAGAATATATATATATTTCATAGATATTAAAGCCTGATAAACACAAGACACATAAGCTCTCAAAAGACAGTCACTGCACAGTCTCACTGAATACCTGTGGGCCAATGTGCACAACAAGCAAAATTCCCACATTACCGGCTGTTCATTAAACTACCTGGCCCTTAGTCTCTCAAGTCTATCGAAATAGTGATTTTTAAATCATAGTTCTATTTTTGCTTTATAAACTCTATGTGAATTTCATGTTTCATATCTGTCAATTCCACTCACTTTGAAGAGTTTGTTATTCTTATTACAGCAGTGTTGTGATGGAAGCTATATACACACTTCAGTAAACTCCTGTTTATTGAAAAAAAACCCTATACCTTCTAAAACAGAATAGTTTCAAAAAAAACCCAAGATTTTCATTTCACAGGTGAGATGCTAAGACTCAGAGAGGCAGCACAATTAATAGAAGATCACACAAAGATCTTCAAAAGAAGCAGGAAACAAGCACAGATCTTTCAAGATGCAGGCCAGCACTTTAGCCACAACAATGGCTCTGAAGACAATGCAAGTTGGATTTAAAATAAATTGGTGTGATTACAGCTGTATTCTAGTATGTGGGTTAATGTGAGAAGCACCTTCACACCTTGGACATCCAAAAATAGAAAAGGACTCAACTTTTTCTAATGGAAAGCTGTAAAAGCATGATATTCCGCCTTTGCAAAAAAACCAATATTCTCACACTACAGTTTCTTCATAACTATAATGAACTGAATCAAAAATATTTTTTAAAAAGGCTTAAGTAATAGGAAGGTGCTAGGTTGAAATTCTCCATACTCATTCAAATAATTTCTCACTCCTTGGCATTAAATGCATTTAACGGATCAACTGAACTTGAGCAGTCAGCAGGTAACCGAGCAGGTAAGAATACAAAGTAACTGAACACACAAGCATACAACATAACTATTCCCCTTGCACCTCCCTGTCTTTCCCCACACTCTCTCAAAGGAAAGAAATCTTTTCCTGTTCTGATCTATTTTTACAGTCTAGTGCATTGGTATTTTGGATTATTTCCAAGGGTATTCTTTACTGGGGCATCACAACTAAATACCAGATTTCAAAATTATTTTAGCATATTCTCATAGGCTACTTCACAGAACAACACTGAATTAATAAAGGATCTAGCAATTACAGCCTTTTCAAATGCAAATAGGTTAAAACCTAGTAAACAAAGTTATATTAAAAAAAAAAACCCATCACCAGCATAAAAATCAGATTCTGCTTCTTGTTCCCCCACAGGTTACACCAAGTTGTTAACAGCCTACACTCAAGGGAAATTTCTGAAAACAGCACACATAGTCTAAGTCCTTAACTACTCAACAATTTATTTTTTGAGCAGTCAATCAAGAATCAACTTCTAAACCTGGGAGACTAACAGGGATCTTCTGTCTCGACATTGGGTACCTCTGACTCCCCCAGGAAGCCAGGTAAAGAACCTATCCTTACTTCTCATGGATGCAAGCCCAGCGCAGCAGCCTCGGTCAGCGCTCGCCTCTCGCCCTCTCCCTCCCACCGCAGCCCCGAAAAGCACCGAGCGACACCCTGGGGACCCCGTTGCTGCCCTGACAAAGCCAAGCGAGGCGTCTGCGAGGGCGAGGCGGAGGAGCCGGGGCTGGGCTTTCATTCGGGGCACGGCGACTCAGGGTTTTACCTTTCTCCCTGCTTGGCGTTGGAAGGCGGCGGGTGAAGCACAGTCTGGTTCCCTTCCATCTCCACGATGCACTTGGTATTCAGGTCCAGCTCTGCAAGGCAACACGGCGGGGGGCTGTAGCCAGGGCGAGAGAGCGCACCCCCCTTCTCCCGGCACGCCGGGGCAGCTCGACCCCCGCCGGCTCCCCCGGGAGCGAGGGGCTGGGGCGGCGGGGGACGGGCGAGGGGGCTCATCCTCCCGCCAGCCCGGGCAGAACGCGGGGGGACGCCGCGCCCCGGTGCCGCCCCCGCCCCGAGCTGCCCCCAGACCCCGGTTACCTCTCCTGTTCATGGGCCGGACCCTGACGGCAACTTTCACCTTGGTGTCCGACATCTTCCCCNACAGAGGGAGGGAAGGGAGGGAGAGAGGGAGGGAGGGAAGGAGAGGAGGAGGAGGGTCCGGCGCCGGGGAGGGCGGTGGTGGCGCAGCCCCAGCCGCCTCCTTGCTCAGCCGCGGTTCGCGCCGGCGCTGGCTGCCGACGGGCTCGCTTGCAGAACCGCTGCCGCCGCCGCCGCCTCCTTGCCAATCCCCGCCGCCATCTTCCGCCTCCTCCTCCTCCTCCTCCAGCCGCGCCGCCGGGAGTGGGGGCGCCTAGGCAGGCGGCGAGAAGGCGGGGAAAGGCGGCGGTGCCGGAAAGCGACGGAAACACCCGAGCGCCTTCGGCACAGGGGCGTGGGGAGGCTCCTTCTCCCCCCGCCCCATCCTCAGCCAACCGCTGCTTCCCAGGGAGCAGGCGCGGAGGGATGCGCGTTACTCGGAAAGGCGGCGCTGGGGGGCGCGGGGATGGTGCGGGAGTGGGCTGCGCCCGCGGGCCCTGCCGGACAGCCGCCGTCCTGCCTTGTGCAGGTGTATGCCGCCACCACAGAGACACCGGCTTGCCCCACTGTACACCAAGTTTACTTGTGGCAAGGAAAGGAAAAGCCACAATCTGCCACGGAAAAAAATGTCATGGAGCCAGGGTATGTTTTTTGACAAAATATGCACAACGCTTCATTAGAAAACAACGACCTGCGTGGCGCGGTTCTGGTACAGTATGGATGACCTGGGTGCAACGTGTGTGGAGGCCTGGAAGCGGTGCAGCGCCTCGAGGTGATGGAGCGAGGAGCCCTAGCCTGTACGTCACCTCCGTGGCTATGAAGGGCTACCTGCGAAGCGCCAGGGCCACTCGCGCTGTCCTGCTGTTCCGGGCAGTGACGGGCCACCCCTGACGAGTGCCAGCCCAAATGCTGCAGGACAGGGCGGTGTCCATCTATCAGTGGCCAGTTTAGTACTGGGGGAAAGCGTTTACAAGCAGTGGTGCTTTATGCAGCAACTGAGAGCTCCAAGGATGGCTGAGCTTCCAGTGGGCAACCCAAGAAAGATTTTTTAGTTAAAAATGCAATAGGCCTCTTTTTGAAGTGTCCTGTTAAAACCTTTTCTCCCCAGAAGTGTTTCCTTAGCTTCAGTAAAATATCTTCCAAAGGATCAATCCGTATTATCGATGCAGCTAACTGGCAGGAATCCCAGTGCAAAACAGCAATGTCTGTAACATTTTCTTTATGGAAGACAGGCTCAAACCCAAGTGGGATTATTCTGTCTACTCTGGGGCTAAACCACTGTAGGGAGAATGGGCTAAACAACCAGTGATGAATAGATAGCTGCACTGAGAAAGAGCAGACCTTTCAAACAGAGGTGGAAACAATGGAGGGAGGCTTAGAAGATCAACCCCTTCCCAGCTGCCAGCACACCAACCAGAAGAGCCCTGCAAAGCGACTGAGAGGAATGTTTCTGGAGGAGGCCTGGCTGCCCCAAATGGCCACAGCTCGCAGGAATGCTGAAATGAAACGACACGTGCACTTAGCACAGCAAAAGAGAAAGGTTACCAAATAGAGCCGGGCATCTGGAGAACGTCAGCAGAAGTAGCTGGTGCACATGGACTTCTTGCCTATAGAAGTAGGCATAAGGAATGAAGTTCATTATGAAATGCATCATAAGCATGTGGCCCAACGAGTAAAGAAAAGGACTGATGTTGACATGAGACATCTTATTTACTGCTGTAGACTGTAAGAACCCAGATCAAAGTAAGCGCTGGCTCAAGACAAGGCATGAGGTCTGAAACTGCTGTGCAAAAAGGGAGTTGTTCTGTGAAACTTGGACACTGCTGGGAAAGAGAAGACAGCCAACAGATGGAAGGGAAAATACTCCCTTCCGTCTCAATTTTCCACCTCTTAGTGGAAAAACTACATCATTGCAAGATTAAATAAAAACAATTACATTAGCTGAAGAGAAACTAAAGGGAGTCTTTATGAGATTGACTATGATTTTGGCTGTGGGAAGAGTCTTGGGAAGAAATTTTTACGAATGTCTGGTATAGGCTTGTGAATTATATTCCACCATTTGCAGGCACAGGAAGCTAGCCATGCAATACTGTTTGAAAAGGCAGATGCAACCTAGTTTGTTCTAACACAGACTGTAACTGTTCACTTCTCATGAAATTCTGATTTATTCTAGTGTTAGGTAGTTGAGAAAGGGATTTTTACTCTTTCCTTCACATCGATGTACCCTGAGAAACAGCTGCCAAAAACATTGTCTTGGTTCCGCCAGGTATTTCTGCCCTCTCAAGAAAGGGCTTTTGGAGACATTTCTACCATGACATGACCACACCTATTGGGAAGCATGCTTATAGCAGAATGTATTTCTGGTCTCCCCTAAACCTTTGCCATTAGGGTGGAATAGGAAGAGGGTCATGTTATAGAGGCCCCATGAGATCGTTAGGTAGATCAAAGAACAGTCTGTGAATTCAGGCCGATGAGACATTTCTCTTCTGGCATTGTATCTCCCCATTGAACACCATATGGAACCCTTTACCTCTCTGTCTTTGCTACCGGTAGCAACTGTGGATGAATGTCTCTCACCTGTCAGAATTGGTTAGCTTGATCAGTTTACATGCTGCGTGGGAACTGGCAAGGGATACCGATGGGTCGCTAACCCATCGGAATTAGCTGCCAGCTATCCCAGACATGCTGATGGATGGATGGGAGATACCAGATGAGAAATGACAGCTTACTGCTTCAGCAATGAGAAAAGATGAGAGCTGGAGAAAGTGGAGACTGATGGTGGGTGAGGGGAATTCACATGGAGACATGGGGATAAAATCATCTGGAGCCATCCTTCCCTGATTTCCCTTTCCTCTCCCTGTTTTCCTCCACCCCATATTTTATTCTGGCTCTGTACTACTGCAGTCAACAAGAATTTTGGAGCTTTACTAGGGCCAGGATTGAATCTTTGTCTGTTTCTTGTTTTCTACCTGTTTCATTCTTCTTTTCTTGCCTTAGAACATTTCTGTACATTTGCCCATTGATCCACAGTTCAGCAAAGAGCATAAAGAAAACATTGCTCCTTCCTTTGGTCTGGTGGGAAGTTCCAAATGCTCACCTTCCCACGGCATAACACAGATAATGGGATTTGATGTGATTTGCCCATGTCTTCCCATATATTCTGAGCAGGAGGATCAATTGCTCTGCTTCATGACATGGAAATGGAGGAGTCATGCTGTGCATCCAGGTTGATGCCTGAAGCCCTGATGGTGTTCCAGTGACCTCCTTTCTTCAGCAAAGGGCAAGGAGAAATGTCACGGAGCCTGCCAAGAATATCCATCTTGTCAGCAGCATCCCCAGCACATACCTTACTGTGCCTGACTGATGCATGCTGTCACTGGCACATCTAACTTCATCTTGTGTCACAGGAGCCAGAGAGGAGGAGGAGCTGGCAGCGGTGAGAGCATGGGAAAGCAGCGCTATTCTTTTGGTGTTGAAAGTAATAAAAGAAAGACAAAGTGTTTGATTTTATAGCACCTTAAATCCAAGAGATGCTTACAATGAAGGTTTTTACTACTAAATTTAACCCAAGGAGTGGGTTAATTTTATAAGACTGACCAAAATAAGAGTTTTGTGTTTCCAAAATTTTACTGAGTATTTTTTAAAATTTGAATTAACAGAGAAAACAAACTCTATTTTGAACCCAAACACATTACAGCATCATCCAGTCAGAGAGAGGTAAAATGAATGAACACTGTAAGATAAAACCAACAGATATTTTTAAGGTTAATTAATCTAATACATTACACTCAAGTTAGGAAAAAAAACAGGAAGAAACCATAGCTCTAACAAAATAATTCATAAATCATTCACTTTTCATGTTATTGAAAAAGAAGAATGGATAATAATTTGTGCATTTTTTAAAAATAGCATTTAGCACATAGGAAGGAGGCATAGTCATTATGGAAGGGACAAATATTCTATATTGGAGGAGTGGGATAAAATGTGACTATATTTGTGACAGGACACAAATGAGTGTCCTGTTATGCAGACAAACTTGAACTTTTCATTTAATAAGATGCATTTATAGAGCACCTGGGGAAGCAAATGTCTGCCCGTAATTGTACACCAGGAAGCAAATTTCTGTCACACATCACTAGGTGTTGCAAGTAACCCTGCTGGACAGGTGCACTGAATCTACAAAAGAGTGTGAAGGCAGGATTTTAGCCAGTGACTTGTCTGAGAGCGCTTTTCAGGTTGCTTTTCCCCTTCCTTCTTGCTCTAAATTCAAGCTGGACATTAGTCAGGCTGGACGGTTGCCACCTCTGTCTTATCAAAGATCTGTTTTGACTGTCTCTAAAGCTGTGCAGGAGGCATGAAAATTGTCCTCTATGTCCAGCATATTTATGGCAACACTCTGGGCCCAGAAAGGGGCTGCAGTGACAAATGCTCTTCTGACACTCAGAAAAAAATGAAGCAGTTTGAATTGCCAGCATTAAGAACAAATGCAGAATATACACACCTAAACATTATCCTGCCTGACAGGTGCTGCTCAAAGCTACACAAGGTATATAGCTTTGAACAGGCACTGCAGTTTAAACCTACCTCAGCTCTGAACAGAGTTGGCTTTCTGTGATGAACAGACTAAATCTGTTCTTACAGGCTAATTTACACATGGTTTGAATTACCTGATTGGCTTTACCTGGCTGGGGTGATGACCTCTGCTAGACCCTACCTTTGCCTCCACGCCCACCGTGGCTGCTCCACAGTAGATCTCACGCTGGGATCAGAGGTGAACAATTACAATGAATGAATGTCCCCAAGACAGGTGCATTCACATCTCCATCAAGCTGAAACATTCCTTGCTGTGGGGGGCAAAAATATCGCATGCAATTTCACTGATAAGATCCAACATTTTCTCTCTGCCTCTGATACAATATTGCAAAAGGCTTTTATAAACTTCATCCCAAGATCAGCGCAGTAAATGAAACTAACCCACCTGTAAGAGGAGCTGCTCAATTTTAGCTACGTTTAACTCCATGACCATTCTACAGAGGATAATCTCTGCTCCACTCACTGATGAAGAGGGGGCAGGGAGATCTGTTCCCCATCTCCTATCACTTAGAACAGAGAAATAGTTTCAAATTACTGTGGGAACTTTAATGGTCATTACTACCTACAGATGAGAGGTCCTATTAATAGAAATAAATGAGCTTAGAAGCAGATTAATGCAGCTATAGCAAAAAACTGATGGGAAATAAAAAAGGGGAGAAAGGTAGCAATGAAACTGAGGGGAAGTAAAGAAAATTTCTTTATATTGCTCAGATACATTTCCCTACACTCCAAAAGTGTGACTAAAGCTTTGACTGAATCCAAACTGAATCTTACTGTCAGCTTGGGAGGGATTTGGTTATGGCAGGGAATTTAACATCCCTGCAATTGTAACATCAGATATGAGCAACATTTGTATATTCCTCTGACAGGTAGTCATGTTCTATGTAGCTCATGTTCCTTAGTTGTCCAGGAAAGAAATGGTGGATTTATTTACGTTTTTGTTGCTATTGATGTTAATTATCTGTTTGCCATCCCTTTTTTACTTCAGGAAACACTCCACCCCCAACTTAAATACCTTCCTAAATTTGTTTATACCAGGGAGAGCAGGGCTGTGGGTTTTCATCCTGGACTCAACCAAGTCAATACCTGAATGAAAACCTATGTAGTTCAGTTATCACTTCAGTTATTTCCTGCAGTGAAAGAAGAGGTACAGATGACATGGTAAAAAGCATGGCTGAGATTCCACCTGGAAAACTCAGTACAGTATTTAGGAAGAGGAATTCAAAACAGAACAGACCCATTAAAGGGTTACTGGGAGAACTGTGGAATGGTGAACATTATCAAAGAAGAGCAGACTAAAAAAGTTCAGTTTGTTTAGTCTAGCAAAATGAAGACTGAGAAGGGATATGGCTGTTTATGCTTCCTTTCAGGCCAGTCAAAAGCACGGTGCTACTGAAGTTCCAGTTCCAGGAAAAACTCTAGGAGGAGAACAAATGGGTGTAAACTCTCTTTTATACAGCCCTTTTATTCTGGGTTGCATTAGGAGGAGCACTGCCAGCAGGTCAAGGGAGGTGATCCTACCCCAGCACTGCTGAGACCACATCTGTAATGCTTTGTCCAGTTCAGGGCTCCCCGGTACAAGAGGGACATGGACATAATGGAGACAGTCCAGTGAAGGGCCACAAAGATGATTAAGGGTCTGGAGTATCTCCTGAGAAGAAGGGATGAGACAACTGTGGCTACTTAGCATGGAAGAAAGAAGACTGAAGGGGAGGAATCTTATCAATGTATAGATACATCTGAAGGGGGGGTGCAAAGAAGAGGGAGCGAGGCTCTCTTCAGTGGTGCTCAGTGACAGGCCAGGAGGCAATGGGCACACGCTGAAACACAGGAGGTTCCCTCTGAACGCTGGGAAACACTTTCTCACTGTGAAGCTGACTGCCTACTGGCACAGGTTGCCCATGGAGGTTGTAGAAGCTTCATCCTTAGAGATGCTCAAAAGCCATCTGGACATGGTCCTGTGCAACCAGGTGGCCCTGCTGGGGAATGGGAGTTGAACCGGATGGGTCCAAAGGTCCCTGCCAACCTCAGTCCTTCTGTGTTTCTGTCTCAGGCTGGAAATGAATGGACTTCTACCCCCAGAGGAATTAATGGCTTCTTACACAGAAGACCAGAGGACTAAATTAAGCTAATTTTACGAGTGAGCTTGATTGGGTTAGGTGGTGTGATAGCAGGGAACCTTTTCTGCTGACCCTACCAAACATGTGCCACTATACAGTCTTTAAACATCATGGTGATGATAATAGTTTATGGTAGCGGAAAGGGAAGGGAAAGGAAACAGTTTTGTACTCTTAAAAAATAAGATCACAAGGGTCCCAAAGGAACTAACATTACCTATCTGTGGTTAATATAACTATTAAGTTATGAAAAAGGATTGACATTAAATTAATAGAGATTTTCGCTTTTAGTTCCTTTCCTTTTTCTACTATATATTAGTAGAAATCAGATGCTTTGCCTAAGAAAAAACAAAGTGCCACAGCTGGTTTGTAAAGTTATTTACAATTTAAATCAGTAGGCAGGCCCCAGTGAACTGAAGGAATGGACAACCCTGCCATTATTCCCCCTACCCAGAAAGCTCTCACCCCTCTTCATCTTTATGATTAGGAATGTCTGGTATGCAAGCATCACTCCAGCATATCCATGCAGTTCTCTTGTTTAAAAATAAGTCTCAAAAACAAGTCTCAAATTGAGATTAAGGGCACTTCTGAGCAGGGAGTTGGCTCACAAACATTGTCCAGAGCATCACTAATTATTATGCATTTGCTAAATGCAGGTGTGTGCCTTTCCACAGGTAGGAAAAGTGAGTCTGCAGCCTCCAAGTGTCTTCAGTTAGCGAACAGATACTACATGCAGTCTGTCAAACACATAGCTGTGCTCAGACTCAGTCTTCAGAGGTGTGCTTTATCCTCAGTAGGGATGAGTGGGAAAGCTGTAAATATAAACAGCCTGATTAGTGGCAGCTGCCTCTTGGAACGAAAGAGCAGCATTCCTGTTAACCCTTCTGCACTTAGTCACCTTGTTGGTTTACTTTCTGCTTTGAGAGAGAAGCTGAACTTTGCTGGCTACCATGGGAGAGACTTGGAACTGGGGCCCTGCCCCTGGGAGGAAGAGGAGGGTGGGGAGGGAGGAGTACATCTACCAAACTTGCTTACTAAGTAAGCTGAGCTATTAACCATGCTGGCCAAGCCAAAATTTCTCCTTACGCAATTACTTTTGAGCGATGCCTGCAAATAAGCACTGTAGCCAAACGTGTTATCTTTCTAAAGTGTGGAGAAGGAAAGAAGCTCTTGCTTGAAAGAGACTAGAAAGGAGAACAGTACACACTGGCATGTCAGCAAAGTAAGGAAGCTGAGTGAGGCAAAGCCTTGAGAGAGGAGGTGAAATTGTGTTTGTTAAAACATATGGAAGTCAGCTTAGCACAGATCTTGGATCTGTCTGCTGTCTATTGAAGTCATCAGGAAGATTCACATTATGTTGAGCAGGTTTCATCAGTTCCTGTAGAAGGTAGAAACAAGTGACGAAGGTGCTAATTAAGGTGCATAATAAGACTTATGATCTTTTATTTAGAAAACAAAACACCCCATCACTTCTCCTCCCAGTTCTCTCCAGTCTGACAAAAACATACCAAAAATAATAATCTCTTAACTACCACCACCACCAAAATTATCAGCAGCAGATCATTCTCTCATTTTCCTATTGAAGACTGTCAAAGACTGCAACCACTCCTTTGAGTGGTATCTTTTGTTGTCATGTCACTTCAAGTTTTATCCTCAGGTAAAAAAAAAAAAAAAAAGAAGGAGGAATATGTGGCCTATGGAAGCTTCCAAGCTTCTTGTAGTTTGTCTACACCAGCATTTGACATGAAAACTCAGTCCAGTTGTAGCAGTCATCACAAAATCCAATACAGGGTCATGGTCACTAGGACCAGCCTGCTGCTATCACAAACAGTTAAAAAAAACCCCAACAAACCAATGACTTGTAAGGTAGTGACTTCTGATTTAATTTTTCCCGCAGTCGCTATTACAAATAGAGCTGCACAGGAGGAGCTGGGGTAGAAGGATTCCTAAAACTGTTAGTCCACACACAGTTTGAATTGTACAGTCTTTCACCCTCTTCTCTCCTGTAATAAAGCTTGCATTGCCTGTCTCCCAAAGGCATTCCCTGAATGACTTAAGTCCTTTCCCACCATTCATATTGTGATCTGAGGTTTCCTCCCTTTAATCTGACAGCAAAGATGAAAGGCTATTTTAGAAAAGAAACACAGCAAAACCAAAACATGGACAGAACCTCTAGGGGAATTAACCTTTCTTCTTAAATCCAAGTGGTGAGGACACACATATACACCACAGTTTGACTGAACAACAGCTAATGAGAAATACAGTTCTGGAATGGACTAAACCAGCTGGGAAGAATGGGTAAGGGTTGCACAGAAGTCACAAAATAGGAACAATGTGATTGAAATTCAGAAATCAAAAATTTAGCCTTATCATCAAGAACACTGACTTGAGGCTTAAGTCAAGTCAAGCAAAAGAGTGAAAGTCCATTGCTTGATATAGGTATCTGATAATAATTCAGTTGCATGGCTTTTATTTCTCCAGTGAAAGAGATACAAGAAAGACAAGATTTACTTCTGCCTTCAAGGTACACTTTTCTAAGTGTCTGTTTTGGGTTTTGTTTTTATCTCAGTAACACTGACACAGTGGAAATATGTGAAATATAGTATCAGCCGCATTTTAATCATAACACCATCCAAGTACTGAACAGCTTTATGAACATCACAAAATAAATTACAAAAAGCTCTCATGCTGGGCGTGGGGTAACTTCAATTTCACTTTGCCATACTAGGGAAGAAACGGTGCACTTTTCACTTGGTCTTTAAAAGGCAGCAATCCTTCTTGTGAAATAAAACTAAAAGTGGCTAACTACCCTGCAACCTTAGAAATCCTTTCACACAGTCTTCTTGGGACTAGAACCTACAGTGTCATCTGTATTACGGTGTAAACACCATAACTTAGCTAACCTGCTGGCTAAGACTAAAAACCTCTTCTGTAGGATCTGCAAGACATGCTCTGGTTGAAGGTCTCCACTGAAGCCAGTCCAGAGTGGGTCTTGCCCCAGCTCACTGGTTACTGAGCAACCGCACATGCCAAAAGGGAAGTGTGGTACTGATCCATTCAATCTAAAGGACTGTTAGGAACCAAGCGAGGGTTCAGTATGCTATGAAAGAATAAATAAGAAAAGCTAAACTATTACAATAAATTTCTTTCACAAAGGATTTCTGACGCTGAAAGTAATAATTGCTTATATTATATTCTAAACATGCACAGGATTTTCAGCACGTAAAACCCCAGAGCAGCATTCCCAGAAATTGTCATTGTAAAATATGCTGCAAAGACATCTCCAGGGCAAACCTCTGCACTAGCCTGAATCTCCCTGACTTCAAGCCCAGTCCTGCAGTGTTTATTTATGTGGACAATTCCATTTGCTGTACTCATGACTGCACAGACAAACTACTCATGACAGAGCAAGCCTCGACTCAAACAAGTCAGTTCAAGTAATATTAGGAATAGAAAGAGACTAATACACGTACTTTAAATACTTCTGGCTCCATAATATCACACTCTAAGTTGAGGGGAAGTTGGCAGAGAACTCACTGAAGAGCCCTATTTCCTACCTAATTAAGGACAATGACCGATAAGGGAGCCAGGCACATCCTTTTCATATTAAAGTAATTATATATTTTTAATACTTAATCTGTCTGACTCTTTTTGGTAGATTTCTTATAAAGCATATTTTAACGACATTATATTTCTTCTCATGGTAGTGCCTTAGCCTGTGATAGTAAAAGACACAATTGTTCTTTGTTTCTTACTTTCAGTACAGATCAGTAGTTACTAAATACTGGGTAATACTGGTTAAATTCCATAGTCCATATGATTCATGAAATCATGCTAGGTGAGCATCAAATGGGTTTTACCTTTCATCTATTTATATTTGGAAAAATTCCCAGTAAGAGTTACCTCCTATGATTATGTAGGTGTATAGTTCTTTCAAGATAATTTTCTTTGTACTAGAAGTTTTGAAAGTGAGCTTTAATGAAGAACATTTTATCTTTTTTTTTTGGTTGGTCAGTTTTCTTAGTATCTTCAGGGTTTTCTCAAAGTAAATTCTTTCTTTTTCCCAGCTATAATTTTATATCGCTAATCCTATGTCTTGCTTAAAATTGCCTACCCTTTGTTCATTACAAGGTATATAATGCTATTTAAAGTATTTAAAATGTTTTATGGAATCTTGTGACAAACAATAGTTTCCTGGTTTAAAAAAACAATATATTCCATGAAAGCAGGATTTGTTCTCTCACCTCAACTCTCTGCCCATATAGTGCCCACCTGTGAACAAAGAATAAAAATTGCCTACATTAAGAGGGATCTTTAGAAAAATGGTACATATGTATTTATTCAATTACAGGGACCATACTTCCCTAAAATGCTTAGTTTCCTCCAAAACTTTATTCCCCACCCCAGAGATTTTTGCTACAAACTAACAGGTAATAAAAGCTAAAAGTAACAGATAGTTCTCCCAAGGATTGCCATCTGAAAAGTATCTAATTGTAGCTGTAAAATCTGTTCAAATGCAGGTTATTCCTCTGCCAGAGGTAAATACTAATCAAGAGGCAACAGCCCTTATCATCTTGCCCATTTTCCAGGCTGAAATGCTTCACCTCTTAAGAATGCATTCCCCTTACTGGAATGATGGGTGTGCTCTGTGTTCTGACTTGGTGGAGTTCACCCTCTGCTTAAGCCACAGACACCTTTCATTAATTTTTTTTCCTTTTCAGGGTTGATCTCCTCTCCTCCTTTCTATCCTCAATGTTAAATTGGAGCATTTCAAAACTGAAACCACACACTTTTGTGGAGCACACTGGAAGCAATTATCTAGGAATACATTGCGGTTTGGAAAAGTATTAATTTCCATGATTTGTAGGAAACACCAGAGGAATTAGTAATGAGAAGATCATCAGTATAGTGTCAAAACTTCTTCCAAAATCAGGAAGGCACCTCCCAGACAAGAGGGTGATTAAACACAGACTCTCCCTGCTTTATTAAGGTAACCTTGTAATGGGAACTCTGAGATCTAGCCTGAAGTCTGCCAAAGGCTTCCTTTGATTCTCAGCTCTCTTGTCTGCAGCTGCAGGGCCAAGACATTTGTATTGTGTTTGCCTCACAGAGAGACTGGAGCGCCAAGCTCAGGAATATCTGCAAATCTCTTGGAAAGCAGTAGTGAGAAAAAGCTGTGAGTGCAATGCATCATCTGCTCCCTGAGAACCTCTCGAGTATTAGAGAGATTCGAAGCTGTCCGGGCGAGTCAGACATGTTACATGAAGGAGGCACTTTAGAGAAAGCCTGGATGTTTATGTAACAGTATCAAAGGGGCACTTGCTGTTCTCCAAACGATCTGTCAGTTCTCCTGAGATGCCTGAATGAAGATCGAGGTTTAGAACTCACTTGACAAATATGTTTATTTTTGCTTTACTCCTGTGGAGGCAAGCTGTGACTCACAGGTGACATGTAAACTGTAAGACAAGCCTCTGAGAAGAGTCAGGGAAAAAAAAACCCTAAACACTGAAGAGAAAGAAAAGAAAACAAATTCCTCCTGTGTGGGGTGCAACAGCACTGTGACCCACGGTCCCAGGGAAGAAAGCTGCTTTTTGACCTCCATCAACCCTTCCAGAACTGAAAGGTCTCCTATATTCAAGGCTATCATCTTGATGGACTTGCTTTTTAAAATTCTTAGTGGTTTGGGGGCTGGACATTACAGGATATCCCCTCTTCCCCTGAAATCAGTCCATGCTAAAAAAATGCTATGGTGATGTTACATCCATGCTTTAGGAAAATATAAGGATCAAACTGATGTGCACAGCAATGTGACTGGAGGGAATGGACAGGTGCTCAAATGGACAATGGCCAAAATGAAGTTAATTTTACTTTTTTTCATCCTTTCTCTCTTATTCATCAATCTGAATAATAGATTGTATTCTTTATCTAAAATTTTCTTCTCAAGCAAAACAAAAAATGTATATGTAACAGAACATCATCTCAATACATATTTCTGAAACTCCTCTGACTTCTTTAATTCCTTAACACTGTAAACATACCCTGATATATTTATATGCAACCTGAGATCAGTGCTTAAAAATAAACCAGATAGGAACTGCAGTGTGTATGTGTGCACAAAAGCCATAGCAATCTCTACTAGGGGCTGAAGACATGACACTGAAGGAATACTGTCCATAATGTTTTTTTGGTTTTAATCCAATGGCTAGAGCATGAGGTGCAGAGAGTTATGCAAAGGTGGTGGATTTTTTTAAAAAGAAACTCAACAGTAATTGTCACTGGAGCAACTAGACACAGTCCTATGCTCCTTTCTAAATGGAATGGCCACCACTCTTTTCCAAAGGTAAGCACACATCTAGCTATCCCTATTCCAAGCACAATCAGTCAGACCCCAAACCTAAGCATATCAGTTCAAGTATGGGCCCTTCAATATTTGCCATCCCTCTTTCAGAACACAAGATTTTGTGTCAAAACAAAGATTTCAGCTTTACTGCTGCATTTTCTCTTGCACACCAAAGAACTCAGAATTTTTAATACTTGGTTTTGTACAGTTCATTACAGCTTCTCAATTTAGGCACCTGCATCAAATGAATTAAGGCAGAATGTAATGGTTCCTTTGATGCAGTGTTGTACAAGACTAAGCACCAAGCTGTAGAGTAAAAGGAAAACAGTTGCATTGTTCACAGAAAAAGTCTACATTTGCTTTCAATAGGTAGGTAAAGAAGAGACTGAAGGAGATGGCACACAGCAGAAAAAAAAAAAAGAAAAAAAAAAGGAAAAAAAAGTTTATTTTGCTTACAAACCCAAAAATCAAGTGATTTCTAGTTACCAAAGGAGACAGGAATAGAATGAGCAACAATGGGTGTTTTTGTAGATTTTAAAACAGTATGAGTCAAGTGTTTAAAAATCAGCATTTCAACTGCTGGAAAGTTGTTTACATGGCAGTAGGTCCTAGGAAATTTGCCCATCCATGAGTTCAGCAGCAAAAAAAAGCTCCTGGTGCACACAAAGGTTTGAGGAGATGAAAGCTCAGAGCCCATGGTTCAGAGGAAGTGCTACTGTGACAAAGTATTAATTATGTAGGAATACAGCATCGATGGCATTGCATGCATTTTGACACACAGCAGTGCCCCAAAGAAAGTGTTATCTATTGAAAAGAAAGTGGTTCTATTGAAGACAGGCATCTCCTTGGCATCTAGAAAGGAATAGATAATCCAAGGCTCTGCTTCTCTGAGTAAATTTCCTTCCTGACCTCTCAACTGGGCTCCTGCTCAGGGCCATACAGCTCCTACTGCAGAACAGCCAAGGAGGATTTCTGGTTCTTCCAAAGGCACTCTCTGTTTGGCCTGGCAGCAGAGAAGGGTGAAAAATACCAACTGTGCACATCCATAAAATTTTCAGTAGCAACAAATGGCCCTACAACAACTTCTGCAGGATATCGCCAAACAGAAGAAGAAACCATCTACAGGGCAACTGCAATACAGAAATGGTGTTGTAACAAGGAAGCACGTGATGAAAAGATAGGAGGAATCATCACTAAATTATTAAAATATAGGAGAAAGCAAATTACACTTTATTGGCAGGTCACTGTTCAATTAACCTTCACAAATAGCTGCAATTAATGGATTTGTTTTGTTTACATAAATGTTGACATGAGATAGATTAACACATTGGCTGAATTAGAGGGCTAAACTGCTCCAATTTAATGCAAGTATTTGGTAAATCACTGGTGCTGTAACACATGCAGTTATTAAATGCCCTGAACTCAGACCAAAAGCCAGATAAAAAATTTACTGACAGATTGCCTGCGAATTTCAAATTACATTAGTTAATATTAATGATTTCAATTACTAGAAAAAAGAAATTACCCCAGAAGTTTTATGCCATTTGAACCTACTCATCTCTACCTCAGATAGCATTTACATTTATACCAAACTTCATTTTAATGCTGAACCACCTAAGTAATCATTTTAGCAACAGGTAAGTGCCTAAAAATGCAGCAGTGACTTCTAGTGGGGGTATTAAATCCTTCTCAAAATAACTCATATATACCATAATTTTCACAATGCAATAAGGCAACAGTACTTGTGTCCACAGTAAAACTGTGAAAATATAAGTAAGAATATAATATTACTGTGAGTAAAACAAGACAATATAAACTCATCTAAATCTCCTGTGTGTTCAGAATCAACAAAACCTCATTTGGAAGCTAGGGGAAAAAATGAGGCTTACTTCTCACTAACATTTCAATTTGCAGTTGAATCCTGGAGTCTGTAGTGCAAAGCACCATATTAATGACAAAGCAGGGGCAGGCAGTGCTGAAATCTCCTACGTGTAGCTGTATTAGCAGCACAGCCAACTCAAACTTACATATGCAGGAGTATTTGTGGTCCAAGGGGCTTTTAGGGAAAGCAGCCACACTGTGTAACCACACACCAGATTATCTCTAGGTAAAGACACAGACTTGGGCATTTTAGAGGAAGACAAAGTGCTCCAGTACAACCTTAATAAAGGTGGGAATAAACTAACAGAGAAAAAAGTGTCCCCAGAAATGCATTTTCCTGGTACGGAAAAAACAGGCTTTGAGTACGAATTCACTTCTCATAACTCACTCATCAGTGGTAGCTCCTCCATCACAATGATTTTAGCTGGATTTAGGCGACCTTGAATGGAGGCTTCCAATTCTCCTATCATTCTGTCAAGGCAATCTCCTTCCTTGTGCACAATTCCTGGAAACAGTTCTGTCAGGAGTGTATCTATACGTAATTAACAATAGTGAAAACTATGTGCTGGGAAATGTAAATAAATGACGCGTTACTTTCACAGGTGCTGGTCTTTGATCACTCGTCAAAACGAACCAAAAACATTTGGTTGTCAAGGCATGGAATAGTTTTAAAATGCCAAATGATTTGTTTGGTTGATTCGTTGTTGGCTACAGGCAGCAATAGCCAGGTCCTCTCCCACAGGTAGGCAAGAGATGTGATACAAGTTTTGCAGGCAGCACGGCGTGCTGGTCAGAGGGTGATTTCACACAAAGCCCAAAAACCGCCTCCTCCCTCCACGCCCACAAACACCAGAACTCCGCATGCTCTATGGCCAAAAGCAGCTCGAGCCGGCAGCAGTAAGTACCTAAGCCCATTCAGGTAGAGCTATATACTTTTATTGAATGATCACCGCTGTCTAAAACGACGAGGGAATCGTTTGCCATGTAAGTCAGTCCGACAGGATAAGAAAGCCCATGGCTAATTAGAGGATTAAAGATGGGAAATTCCTCAGGTTTCCCTAAGCATATGACAGCCTGGCTACAGACATCGGTTACTACAACACGACCTTCTTTGTCAAAGGCCACAGCGGTAGCATATATTCTGCAGGGGAAAACGAGGTTCAGACCGAAGCTGTCCATCTGGCCGATGAGATCCATCTCCGCACTGAATATCTTCAGGCGAGTGCTGTCCTTGCTCGGTCCTCGAGCTTTCAGGTGCTCTATTACCACGACAGCACCCGAGGTCTGGCAGACTGCAACCGCTCGAGGGCTGACAAGCCGGGACCGGATCATCTGACACTTCTTTAATTCCCCCCTTTGGAAGTCGGCCGTCAAGAGGTAGAGCGCGCCCGCTTCCGAGTCGGTCAGGATTACTTCGCTCTTGGGGGTGGCATCCAAGCCCCAGGGCAAACAGAAGCCTTCCCGGACAGCCAGGACCCCCCTTCCCTCAAAATCGAAGGCCTTCACGGAGCAGTCCCCGCCGTCGGTGACCACCACGTGCCCGTCCGACGTGACCGTCACATCGAGCGCATACTTGATGTCGTTGCCCGCGTCCCCCCGCACCCCGAACCGCCGCAGGCAGAACCC
>VZTF01002825.1:2307883-2321106 GCA_013397755.1 Cnemophilus loriae | reverse complement strand
CGCACCGGCCCCGGATCCCCGGGCCCAGCGGGGCGGGCGCTGAGCGAGGCTGAGGCGGCCGCGCGCCCCCTGCGGGCCAGCGGGGGCGGAGCAGCGCTGCCGCTGGGCTGCGGCCCGGGCCGCCCTTCCCGCCGGCACCGCGGAGTGTCCCTGTGCCCACCACAGCGCTCGTACATCCACCAGAACGTTCAGATATCCACAGGAGTATTCAAATACCCGCCAGGATATTCATAATCCACCAGATTCTTACAGACATCCAGTTGCCAAGTCACCATACCACTACTAGCTGTAGTTATGCCCCTACCAGAGTAAGGAATTAAGCCACAGTTTCACAGAATCATGGAATCACTGAATGGTTTTGATTGGAAGGGACCTTGACGATTATCTAGTTCCAGTCCCTCTGCCATGGGCAGGGATGACCAGGATAGACCAGGTTGCTCAAAGCCCCATCCAACCCGGCCTTGAACACTTCCAGGGATGGGGCATCCACAGCTTCTCTGGGCAACCTGTTCCAGTCTCATCACCCTTCCACTAAGGAATTTCTTCTTAATATATCACCTAAACCTACCCTCTGTCTGTTTTCCCCTTGTCCTGTCACTACACGCGCTTGTAAAAAGTCTCTCTCCAGTTCTCCTGCAGGCCCTTCAGGTACTGGAAGGCTGCTCTAAGGTCTCCCCAGAGCCTCCTCCAGGCTGAACAATCACAACTCTCTCAGTCTGTCTTCACAGGAGATGCACTCCATCCCTCCGAGCACCTTTATTTCATTGGATTTTCCTGCTGTTCTGGCAAAATTCAGAAAATATTTACACTCATCACTAGTAGACACATTTCTCAGACACAAGTATGCACACTTGTAAGGTGCATGGGCATGTGTTCCTTCTGCTAAGTGTATTTACAGGGTATTCTCAGAGTAATTGCAGGGTACACACAGAGAGCCATCTTATACACCCTAAAATGGCTCTTTTGGCACGTGGCTTTGCTCTTTCCAGGGTGTTGCATGCCTGGGAGTCCTGTGTAGGACATCACAGAGCATGTGGCAGCCTCGTGCCAAGCGCCTGGCCTTTTGCAGCTATCACGTATCTGGAAGTCTGAGATAACCTTCAGGAGCTCTCATGTTGCATCTGGAAAAAGCTTTCTGGATTGAAAGGAAGGAGACACTTTAACCTGGTAGCTGCAGTACTGGCCAGGAGTGAAAACAAACAAAACCAGCAGCTCCCAGCTTGCACTGTCCCACTGGCTACATCCCATCCCTTCTTCTCTCTGTCAACCCAAACTTGAAACATGAGTATCTACAAGCAATACTGAGTGTTCCAATGGGCTGTGGGCGTGGGGACTGCTGTGCTAAAATCAGCAGACCCATTTGCTGCTCTAGGAGTATGGCACTCTAAAAATCCCCATGGCTTTTACTCGCCTTCTATTCTTGATGAATTATTTCCTTTCAAAATAAGCTGCAAAGGGGAGAAGTTGCTGTGCTCTGTCACCCTCAAAGTAGAGAAGTTTTTCCTTATATTCAGACAGAACTTCCTGTGTTTCATTTGTGCCTGTTGCTCCTTGTCCTGTCCCTGGGCACCACTGAAAAGTCTAATCCAATTCTCTGCCTGTTAACTGCCCTTAAAGATATTTGTAAGCATTGATGGGCCCGTCTCAGTTGCCTCCTCTCCAGTATAAACAATCCCAGCTCTCTCAGCCTTTCCTCATAAGCGAGATGCTCCAGTCCCCCAGCCATCTTTATAGTCCTCTGCTGGACCTACTCCATGTCACGGTCTTGCATTGAGGAGCCCAGAACTGGGTACAGCACTCCAGACGTGGCTTCACCAGGGCTGAGTAGAAGGGCAGGATCACCTCCCTGTTGACCACACTCTTCCTAATGCACCCCAGGATACCACTGGCCCTTTTGGCCACAAGGGCACACCGCTGGCTAACTTGTCGACCATCAGGGCTCCCAGGTCCTTCTCCACAGAGCTGCTTTCCAGCAGGTCAGCCCCCAGCCTGTGCTGGTGCCCTGGGTTTTTCTTCCCCAGCTGCAGGGCCCTGCACTCACCTTCACTGAACTTCACTAGGTTCCTCTCTGCCTGGCTCCTGTGCTTGTCCAGGTCTTGCAGCATGGCAGCACAGTACTTCGGTGTGTCAGCCACTCCCCCTAGTTTTGTGTAATCATCAAACTTACTGCGGGTACACTCTGTCCCTTCATTCAGGTCACAGATTAATAAGGTGAACAAGACTGGACGCAGTACTGACCCCTGGGAACACTGCTTGCTACAGCCCTCCAACTAGCCTGATCACAACACTCAGCTCTGCCACTCAGCCAGTTCTCAATCTGCCTCACTGTCCACTAACCCAGCCCATTTCCCTTGGTGAGTCCATGCTGACTACTCCTGATAACCTTCTTTTCCTCCACTTGCTTAGAGATGACATCCAAGATGGGTTGTTCCAAGGATGAAGGTGAGGTTGACTGGCCTATAGTTTACTAGGTTCTCCTTCTTGCACTTTTCCAAGACTGGAGCAACATTGGTTTTTCTCCAGTCCTCAGGCACCCCTCCCGTACTCCGTGACCTTTCAGAGATGATGGAGAATGGTTTAGCAATAACATCTGCAGCTCTCTCAGCACTCTTTGAACCCTCTTACGCAAGTCCTGTTGCTTTGCCTGCCCATAGCTGTGCTCTCAAAGGAGGGAGCAGCACACTTGTGAGCAACTGCCAGGACATTTTCTACCCATACTCTCCCCTTCACTGTCACCCAGCCTACTTCCCTCCAGCCTTTCTTGCTGGATGGTAATTTCCTCTTGGCAGCTGCTGCCTTGCGTTGCCCACTCACTGCCAGCTCTTCAACTGACATATATTCCCAGGGATGGAGAGAACCAACTTGCAGCAGGTTCCCACCTCTCTCTGCCCAGCCTGGTGCAAGGCCAGTGCCCCAGAAAAGTGTTTGAACCGCAGCTGCCACAGTCCCAGGGCTGCCAGCTGACGAGGGCGGCCTGCAGAGTGCCAGGCAGACAGCGTCGACTGGCAATGGCTGAAAAGGAACAGGAACATTTCTTTCTCACAGCTCTCATGATTTGAATTGATATGGAAGAAAAAAGTATACTTTAGTAATGGTCGTTTCTGCACGGAGTTTAAGAAAAGCTGTTCACATCTCAAGGCAGTAAAGGCAGCTGTGTAGGAGAGCTGACTTGGTAAGCAAAATGGACAAAAAGCCTGCTTTAAGAAGGCCCCATTTTAAAATGTGAGATATAAGTAAAAGCAAGATGAGAGGCAAGTTATTTTAATTAATTTTAATCAAGCTACAAACTTTAGTATATATAGCACCTCCAGAAAATAATCTAGTCCCCATTGTCTGTGCCTCTCTGAGAAGTCATCGACTTTTTCAAGACACTTAATTTCACAGCAGTTGCCTGAAAAGGAGGTAAGAATAACAAATTAGTGAATGATTAGTCAATGAAAAATACAAACTGTCCAGAAAACAAAAAATCTTATCACAGATTTCCTCACAGTGCCTAACATAGCGACATAAATGCACTGGGGGAAACTTAATCTCTCTCTTTTGTACTAGGATGCAACTGTCTATGCAATGACTCACTGCACACAAACACTGCCAGAGTCTCAGAAAGTTGTAAATTTAAAAGTGAGATATTACAGCACATCAGGAGGAACTCCTAAAATTAAATTCCTGACATAGCTCCAAATTTTGTTATTTTGATGGATTTGAGTTGTACATTTTTAGCATTTTCTTTGAGTGCTATATTACTTTTCTTCTTTGTCATGAAAGTACAGCAGAAACTGTAGCACTGGTAGGACTTGCATTAAAACCAGGGCAACTGGTTGATGAGGTGCAGGCAAAGACAAAATGGCCAAACAGGACTCTAAGACTGCAGTTACAGGATTGCTGAGTGCAGTATGAATCCTGGGAGAATAAAAGAGTACCAAAGGGAGACAAGAAACTGTTTGTCTCTTGGGTTTTCTTCATATCTTTTGAAGAACTGAGAATTTTCCATGACAGCAAAATCCCTGTGGCTAAATGATATTTATTTTTCCCAGTATTTTTCCATGACTCCAGCCTTTAGATAAGAAGCAAATGACTGTATCACTCGTCACAGGGCAAGGTAGAGGCATATAAACATCTTTACGTGTTTTGGAAAAAATTCCTAAGGGTTAGGCAAAATTTTACTCACCAAACAAACTTTTAATTTCAGATTCAGGAACATAAAATGGTGGGCCTGAAAGAAAAGGGGTGAAGCTAATCAGAGAGGAGGCATGGGAAGAAGACAAAATTTACACTGCAGTAGGAGAGCCAAGCCCTTCACTCACAGCACCTGGCCTGTAATTTGGCCCCAGGGTGTAGCACCATCAGCAGGAACCAGAAAATGTGTCCAGGAACTTGTGGCACCTTGGTGGGCCAGACAGCTTCAGGTGTTGCTGCTGCTTCATTTCCAGCTGCAGCAAGGAATCATGAATGTGATGTGGATATGACCACTCAGTGTGCTGTGTGAATCCAGTCTACAATCTCTTTATACTACAATGGCATGATTAATGCTAAAAGCTGAACAGTGTCAGAGGGAAAGCAATGAATTAAAATATTGTTACTTGTGATAGCAAGACTTATTTTGGGGGGGGATAATTATGCTGAAGGGCCCAAAAGCAGCCAAAAATCTCTTTTTTTTGTGAGTTAATATTAACTAAAAAAATCTCTCACTTCAGTACATAATATAAAAACTCTAAAAGGAAAAAATACCTTATGATTTTAGAGACTTTCACCTCTGCCAAGTACATTCAGAGCGTGGTAGTGGCTGAGAAAGAGGCATAAGATGGGCAACACATTGGGTTGCAAATACTGCATAAACAGCATGAAGCAGATGTTCTTGGGAGTGTTTCAAGCTCCCGAGGCCAGACAGGATGTTATTAAGAGCTCACACTTCCAGCTTCATTGTAGCAGCCACACTTACAGTTTCACTTCATTGTTAATATACCATGACCGTCCTCAACTTACCTTTAGCATGTCTGAATGCTAGAGAAAACCTAAATTTAGTTTCAAGCTTGGTCAATATCCAAACTTTTTAACACACAATTATACTGGAGTCACCAGCTAACAAAGCTATGCAGACAAAAATCTTGGGGAAGATACTAATACATCTACTATATCTTTATACAATTTGTATTAGAGCAAAATCACAACATGAACAGTACAAAGTTCTTACCTTTGTGTTTGTTTGGATCATATAAAACTGTAACAAGGAGATAAGAAGAACTTTTCTCCACTAGGCTGATCATCAAACTGACATAGCTAAAAGCAAAAAATTATACTTTATTATTTTTGTAAAGCATTCAAGCATAGTGTTCAAAATATTCAACAAAATGCATTTCTATGCAGACAGAATTTGAACTGAACTGCACAGAGACTAAGAAAAACTTAGTTTAAATTTCAGGAGCATAAAATTCATGCTACACATGAAAAACAAATAAAGGTTATATTTATTCCTCATAAATAAGCATTTATCCTTTTTTTGCACATTCAACTCAAGATTAACAGACAAACCAAGTATTCATCTGCCACAGTCTAGAATATAGTACACATTGCATTACTGATCTTTTAAAATTATTGTGAATTGGAGATTATGTATCTAATTAAAAAATCCTGGGAGCAGGTTCAAACTAAATTTGGGCTAGCTATAGGCAAGAACAAAAAGTTGTAATCAAGAAGACTAACGGGAAAAAGAACAAAGAGAGAAGAAGTAGATGGAGTGAAAAGGAAATAATAGAATTCAGATGAGACTTGCAGCTCTGCTTCTGCTGGGTTGGAACAAACCACATATTTTCCCACCAAGAGGCAGGGCAGCTTCCTGAAGGAAGAGTACAGCACCCTGCAACTGCAGCAGATGTTTGTGGTATAGAAGAACTTGGGTAGGTTGGTCCTTTAAATGAAAAAGGACTCATCAACAAGTCACAGGATCAAAAACTTGTCATCGATACATCAGAGAAAAGACAGTAACAATGCAATTTACTAACCGTTGTCTGTCACATGGATTCACGGCTACAAGAGCTCCTCTGTCCCAAACCCCATCAAACTTGCCAACTATTGAGCTATAAGGAGATAAGGAAAAGGCTTAAAAGCAGTAAAAAGGCACCTTCATCTTTCAGACACTTTGGTGAGGTCACAAGGATTCTGCAGTTAGCGGTGCAGATTCCCCACCACCTTTTTGTTATGGTGCAGCATTTTCATAATCCAAACCAACAGGATCTGGAACTCAAGAAACCCTTCTGGTTCTTGGCCCTGCTGTGACAGCAAAGAGGTGCAGGAGTTGGTCAGTGCTTCCCCATCGTTAGGGGATGCTGAGACATGGCAGGGAGGAAGGAATGTAGTTTTAACACATTCGGGCTACAAGTCTGCATGTTCACTAACCATATCCTGCTGTCTAACATGCACTCAGTACATCAACAGTTCTTGACCACCTTCTAAAACCCATGCATGATTTCAGATGCTGGCTAAGGAAGGCGCCTGGTTGCTTTACTATCACTGAACTCAGCACATTCAGTAACTTTAGACACCTGAATTCCAGCTACGTGCCTGGGACAGTTAGCGTCAGCTTGCAATTTGTTTAATGATAGAAAAGCTAAGTTACACTGATGCTTGCCTCAGTGCAACGCTGCTGCAGACACTAGTTTTGCTCCTGGATATGCTGGCTGATGGCTTCAGTGGCCACCCAAAGCCTGCAAGTGGGCAAGACTATCAAGAAATGCCTTTAGTAATGGATGGTAAGAGCAGCCAGAGTGACACAACAGACAAGAAAGAACCTTGGTTTCGGTAATTATTAAAATAGGAGGTTAGACAGTAAGGTAGTAATAAAGTAAATTGTGTAATTTTTAAGAAAGTTTGAGTAAGTTTACTTAGAAAAATGTGGCAAGGAATTGTGCAATACCCTTCTGCCTACTGAGCAGGTGTCAGAGTCCAATTGCATCACTTCTGCCTTAATTTCTGTACAGGTTTTGGCTAGGGTAGAGGTTTTGGCTTTCTTCATAATAGCTTGCATGGGGATATGTTGGATTTGGGCTTGAAATCATGTTGATAACACACTGACGATTTAGTTACTGCAGAGCAGCACTGACACAGCACCAACACCTTTTCTGCTGCTCACACCGTGACACCAGTGAGTAGGCTGGAGAGCACAAGAATGAACAAGAAGCTGGGCAGGGACGCAGCAGGCACAGCTGACCCCAGCTGAGCAAAGGGATATTGCAGACCATCTGGCTCCATTTTCAGCAATAAAACTGTGTGGGAGGTTGGTGGATGGGGGCACTGCTTGGGAACTGGCTAGGCATCAGTTGCTTGGTTGGTGGTGGGCAACTGCTTTTATTTGTACCACTTGTCTTTCTTGGGTTTTATTTTCCTCTCTCTTTGGTTGTTCTTTTTTGTGTTTTTTTTTTTCCCTTACAACTTTTTGAAATTTCTTTTTAACTATTAAACTGTTTTCATCTCCACGCAGATGTTTCTTTCTCACTTTTACCCTTTTGATTGTCCCCCATCATCTCGTGATGGGGGGAGTGGGCGAGCAGCTGTGTGGTGCTTAGTTCTCCCACCTTAGCCAGAGTTAAACCGTGAGAACTTCTCTCTGCCCACTGCTAGTTTCATTGCAGTGGCATTGCTAAGTCTCTGGCATCTAACCTACAAGCTGATCTTGCATTTCCCACTCTACTGCAATGAGACAAGATAACACTTTCAAGTGCTGACTTCTTTTAAGGTTTGCCAAGTCTAAGCATCTAATTTAAATAACCAGCCTCGTAACTGAAAGGAGATTTTTAAAGAGACAGTTAAACAAGCAATGGACATGCAGGACACAAAGGAAAGTTCAGTGGGGCAGGTGACAAACTTGATCTTCTGAGGCTTGGAGGCAGTTCTCCTCTCTGTGTAGCTGGGTCTGGTGTGTGACCTCAGGCAAGCCACTGAGGTTTTCTGCACTTGGGGTTTTTTTCCAGCTTTAATCTGGTCTAACTGGAATGGTGGTAGTGGCTCCATACAGGCATTTCATGTACTTTACTTCCTAGTGATTTCATCAGGGCCTATAGACATCCCAGGCTGCAGGCAGGCTCATGCTGTGGCCTTGTCCCAGTCCTGGTCTCCTGGCTGCCCAGATCTCATGACCTGCTGAGTGTCTGGGTGCTCCCTGCCCCTTTGCACATCCAATTTCCTTCAAAACATAATGAAGCCATGAGGAAAAGGTCAAAAAAGGCACACAGCTGTGTTTCACCCTGATGTGGAGCCAGGATGAAGCTAAGGTATTAGGAAGCGCTTCCCTTGGGTGTACCTTTCACTGTATCCCACTGCTATGTGTTTATACGGTATTCAGCATGGGTGAGGTACTACTACAACTAACAAAATTTAACATGTAAATCAGAAATTCACATATCTGCAAAAAAAAGAGTAAACTTGTGGATTTCTATCTCTGCATATGTTTAATAGTTTCAGTTAACGTAATTTTTGACTTTTTTTGAAGTCTTGCAGCCGTAATTGTATTAGGAGGCACGATTGTGTAATATAACTGTTTTACATATGTCCCAGAATTCCCAGAAAGAACAGTCATTCCTGTTACTCTTTAACTACCAAGTCTTTGAAATGTCCAATTCTGGCAAAGGTCAGGAGTATATCTGAGTTTTCTTCTAATGAATGCTAGGCTAATGGAGATCAAAGGGACCTGTTAGTAGGCCAGCCCCAGCAAGAGAGAAATAAGTTTAATTTCCATAATTACTGGGTAATTAATCAAATTACACAGAAACTAGAAGTGTGCGTGCATTTTTCTAGTCACAGGCATCTGCTGATTCTGTTGGGAATACACTTTATTCTGCATCCAGAATGTCTATCTGCCAATTTTTTTTGTGGTGACAAACTATGTAGTGGATCCAGTGATACGCACTGAAATGGTCACTAATCACCTAATTTTGTTTATTTCAAAGTACTATTCCACCATGTTGTGATGGAAGTTACAGGTTTCACAACACTACTTGCTATAAAAGTTATGATTGAATTTTTCAAAAATTTCTGAGAAGCTTAAGCAATCCTTGGGCAGCTTGTCAACTCCCAGCAAGAGGGATTTATAGGGATCTACAGTGTAACAAGTAGCTACACTGGAGAGGCAAGGCAGGAAAGAAACCAGGTCTACAAAGTCACATTCATACACAGCCCATCTATTTGACACTCGGCAAGACTAGTTACATATATACACTATTTAAACCAGCTGGAGTCAGCTGCATCAGCAGAAGTCTTAGTCATGGTCTATTGTCTGAAAGACTTTGGACTCTAGTAATGAATAGTCTTTTTTCCAGTGTTTTGCCAGATTGAAAAAAAAAAAGATCATATAGTAAACACCGTGTTCTGGTGTCCTGAACTACCTGTTGCACCTGTATGTAATAGTTCTGGAAAGCTCATGGAAATAAATGTTAAGACTTTACCTCCTTCTTACTGAAGAGCCATGGAACAAATTCTTGTGCCTGACGGTTGTTTGTAGGAAGAGCAAACAAACACAAAAAACTTCACCAAAACCTTGTAATCTCAGGAAAATCATATCTGAGTAAGAACTGCAAGAGGAGGGAACTACTGTGCTAAGACACCTCTGGATATATTCTCTTTACTTTTACTAAGCTACTCAGAGTAAGGGATTGTGCTAAAGTTTTGCTTCATAGAATTCATCAGTAATGTTAAAGACAATTTGGTTTTATTGTAAAAGCAAAAATGTTTTTTGATAATTTTCACAGAATGGCTTGGAATAAGAAGCCCATTTAAAGATAATTAGTTGTCATCCTTAACAATCAGCAATGGCATTAAGCTTTTGTTGGAGTTTGGCTATTCACATTTCTCATACAAATTAATACGAGTTTTCTTGAGAGGACCTGACAAATCTTTGCCTGATTCAAATAAAATAATAGTATTGGACAGTATTCATATATATTCAATTATGGAGAATTGTAAAACATGATGAGTGTTCCTACCTGGACAAATCGTAAATACTGCAGCAGTAGAGGGAAATGTTGCCAGACGTACTCTATAATAAAAAGCAAAGGAAACAATCCTTATCAGCTATCTATCTTTAAATATGCATTCATAAGTATATATTTATACTTCACATCTTAAAATATATCCACATTCTATAAAAAATGAAAATTTAAAAATTCATTTACGTGTAATGGGAAAAACAGTGAGAAACCTTTTTAGTTTTAGTTTACTGAGGTAACCCTTTTGATCACCTCAAGAGAGGTTCTAATCTATCAAGGCATGCAACTGTCCAGTTTTAAAATACATTCCTTCTACATTCAAGTGCTTCACTGTCATAAGAAGGCCAAGGTAGTAAGTTTAGAAGAATAACTTCTCAGTCCAAAAATACAACCCAGAGCTTCCTTTCAGACCTCTTCAGGAGAGGTGAATGATTACCAGTAAAACAGAGGCATAAAAGCAGAACGACTTGTTTGCTCAGTTATGCCAGCATTGCATGATTAACCACATCAGATCATTTGACAACGCAGGAGACATACCTGGAATATTTTCGCTCCTGAAATCTCGGGGACTGGCTCCTCAAAATAAGGCAGACTGTGTTCTGAAAAAAATTCCTTCACAGCTTGCTCGCTGACTTCCACACCAACAACGCTGTGTCCCATGTCCGCCAGCCTGCACACAAGAGAGAGGGCCCAAGTTTACATGAGGCCCACAGGTTGGGCAAAATGTGTATCTCCCATGCATCATTTTCTCATTTGGGAAACCCTAGTTTTAGGATGCCCTGATATGTCTAATCCTGGCTTTCTGAAGCATTCACATTACAGCGAACACTTCTCTTCCATGAGCTTAAATTAGCACCACTCAGCATACAGTTGACAAGGACTTACACACTTTATTTAGATTCAATGAATTATTCATTTATTTCTACCAACTCAATGAAAACAGAGGTGGTCACACTAAGAAATTGTCCATTTCAGAAAGGTGCTGTGCTCTGAACTGAGGTGACTGAGGCACACTGTCCACCCAGCTACCTCTGTGGCTTGGCAGGAACGGGCAGTGAAGGAGGTGCGGTAACCTCCGTGCTGCTGCAGCTCAACGAAACACCAATGTGTGTCAGAGCCCACAGTCAGCCTAGAAAGTAGTTAGTGTGATAAAACCTGATAGCTGGATTACTTGAAGATGCACTTCAGGTTTTGGTTTGTGCTCCCTCCCTCCAAGAAAAAACACTGGCTTATACAGGCCCTAATTATAAATACACCACCCCCCTCAAAAAAAAGGTAAAATTAAAATAAGAAGTATTAAAAAAAGAGGAAGTTATATTTAGCCCAAATAATTTAAATTTCCAGAGTGGCATGCCACATGGTCTCTTGAAAATGTCTGACACAACTGACCTCATTGCAGGCAATTTAAGCTGGCATTGATACCAAAAGCAGCAGTGGTAAGGGCATAGCTTCAGTCACTCTGTCCATCTAAATTCAGCATTCCCCAAGCTGAACTTGGGACAATCAGGAGGACTTTCAGGTCAGACCTTATATATTCAATTTATGCTACTATACTATACAAAACACCAGTTTCCTCCTCCTTTCAGCTTCCAGTGATGCGGCTTTCCTACAAGTGGAAATGCGGCACATTTCCACTGGCCAATATAAGGTTGGGAATTCACCAGCTCCCTCCCTTCCTCCCTCTCTCCCTCCCTTCCCTCATCAAATAAGATTTTTGCTGTTATTATCTGTGTTTTACCATTTCATCTCTACTGCTTTACCACAAAGTGGGAAAAATATCCTCAGTCCACTCCTGCCATTTAAAAGAACATCCAGATACTTTTGGAGGAGCCTGCAGAAGAACAGACATGTTTTACTCAACTCTGCGAGTATTTGTGCTGGCAGATGAAAAGCCAAGCGCTACACACTATGCCAGGTAGCAAGAAAACTCCATGATGGCACATATGTTATTAGCTCAACCTGTTTCATGCCATTAGAAATAAAAACATAAAATAAAAGCATTCACCTTCTATTTACATAGCAAGAAACTAAATTTCATGTCATTCAGAAATAACACATTTCTGTTTGTTCTATTTTCTGTTTGTCTTTGCAAATAAAAAATCCAACCAACTCACCTCTAAGAGGGTCATAACAGACATTTTAAACAGAATGATTATCAAACTTCTCCATCAAGAAAATCACTTCTGCAGGTCTTGAAAGACTACACAATCAAGTTTGCTCTCTTAGGTCCTTGCCTTTTAGTGCATAGTGGTTGCTTTGATGCCCTCTGCACATTGTTTCAAGCCCCAGTTTCACAATAGGAACAATAGTGCAAAGCTTCTCCATCAGAAAATGTAAGATTTTCTAGCCAAACTATCCAAGCTTTAAGGTTTAAAACCCGATTCAAGAGTAAAAGCTCTAAATTCATTTCAATTCTTTCTTTTCTCTGTCTTTTGACAAATGTAGGTCACAAAAATATCTATATTTGTTTTTGTTCCAAGCTGTGCCCATGCAAGATAATTTGCTTTTTCCAAATGTTCCATTTTCAATTAAGAGTTTCTTGAATGAGCCAAGTTACTAATCTTATGGCATTTCTTAAAACAGCTTAGGCAGAAGAATGAAGTCACGTACGGATGCCCTTGTTCCTTGTGAAACCCGATGTTACCCATTTCCCATTTTCGTAGCCATTCCTCCTCTGTCACCACTCTGTCTTTCTGATACCCAGCATCAGAGCCTTCCAGGAGCCCGGGTGCATCCTCTGAGTGGTCCATGTCTCCAGGGAGTGCTTGTAGCTGTGAAAAAAGAGAGGAAAAATTACCCCCACCCAATGCATAGATTGGAACTGGCTCTTACTTCCTCGAACCGGACAAAAATTTAGAAGATCTCAAGACATCACAATTTGGTGACAGTCGCGATGTAGCTGCACCGAACGCGACAGAGCAATCAGCACACTCTTGCTACCGATAGCTTCGGCCAGACCCCGTTGCCCGGGGCGAAGGCGGCTGAACGCGCCCTGTCCAGCAGTACGGGACCGCCGGTGGCCTCCCTTTTCGCACCCGTCGGGAAGCCCCCCTACCCCGGCAATGAAGGAGGGAGACATTTCTCTCACGTGAAACCCGCGGGCAGAAGGCGAGGGCGAGCGGCTGCTCGGGGCCGGGGGACCCGCGGGGTGACCCGTGGCGGCTCGGCACCGCCCCGCTCACCGCCCCCTCGGCGCCCCCCGCCCGGGCAGCGGCAGCCGCGGTACCTGCGCGGCCGCGGGTCCCGCGA